>JANIJG010015913.1:0-22063 GCA_024611175.1 Megaceryle torquata
AGCCTGTTCCAGTGCTCTGTGACCCTTACAGTAAAGAAGTTCCTCCTCATGTTAAGATGGAACCTCTTGTGCTCCAGATTATATCCATTCCCCCTTGTCCTGTCACAGGGCACGAATGAGAAGAGTCTGTCCCTTTCCTCCTGACACTCAGCCCTCATGTATTTATAATCATTTATTAAATCCCCTCTCAGTCTTCTTTTCTCCAGACTAAAGAGCCCCAGGTGTCTCAGCCTTCCCTCATAGGGCATGTGTTCCAGTCCCTTAATCATCCTTGTAGCTCTCCATTGGACTCTGTTGAGCAGATCCCTGTCTCTCTTGAACTGGGGAGCCCAGCAATGGATGCAATACTCCAGCTGAGGTCTCACCAGTGCAGAGTAGAGGGAAAGCAGAACCTCCCTCAATCTGCTGGACATGGTGAATGATAATTTTTAAGTCTGTGGGAATCCAAACTGGAAGTGGTCTATTTAAGTATATTTGGGTAATTTGGGTATTCTGTCTCGGAGATAAGAATATGGTGTGTGGATTGCTAACTCACATTTTAAAAGCTATTGACTTTGCATAGTTGACCACACAATAATTTTAAGGCAGAGCAGGAACAGTGAAGTCACAGCAACAGCTTGACAAAGGGATGCAAGTTTATTTATTTAAATCAGAATCTGAGCTGCAGTTTAACACATTGTTATGCAGAGAACACAAAATGTCATTAGCCTGTGGAAAAGAAAATCTATACCTAAGAAAACAGACTCCTAGATAAAGAATGAAAAAGGCTGAGAAATACAACAGAGACTGTGATTTTAAGGATTTTGGTAAGGTTTTTGGCTCTTTAAAACTCTTAAGTTGTTCAACCATTCAAATATACTAAAAAAGGGGTAAGCAAATTTGAAGTACTGTGCTATTCTTTATTTAGAAATCTAAAAAGAGGGAATTCTATTAAGAAAAAAAAATCTTCTAAAGCACTTAAAAAGTCTCACTTAAAACTGAGGCTAATATAATTTAACTCACAGATGGAAAAACTTTTCAGAGAAAAAAATAAGCTTGTATTTGACAGAGAAATAATAATCCATTTTCCAATGACTTGGAGATAAAAAAGTATCTACTAGTAAGCTTTTTACTTCTATGTCTCAATCATGCAGCTCAATATCTATCCAATGACATTTCAGGGAAGCAAAAACTGGAATACACGTCTTCCTAGCTAGTGGTCCTATGCACTACATCACAGAATCAACCTCCTTTTTTTATTATTCCTATTGCAGGGATACAACCCTTACTTTAAAACCTGAAGTGTTTCTGTGATTCTTTCTCCTGTTATTACAGAACACTGTGATCCTTCTCTGAAGGACCTGTATTGGCAAAATGCAAGTACCCTTTTCTCAGCCATGCATAATAGCCTCTAGATATTCCTTTAAGAGATGCCATATGTCTTAACAGTATTCTTGATTTTTGGCCAGCAGCTGTCATGAACTGCCATATTGCCTGATACCAAAGCAAATCACAATGTTAAGGACTACAGTGTTTTCCTAAGTGGTCCTCAGTAAAAGCAGTGTCCTAATCCCCTGTGCTGTTCTACCATGTTTCCCTCAAGGAGAAGTGAAACCTTCCCATTGCAGAGGGAATCACAGCAACATTACTCAGGCTGTCCTCCTTGCTAGTGTGAATTCTCTTGTTAGTGTGAATTCTCTGGTTAGTGTGAATTCTCTTGTAGATTATTTTTTTTTTCTCCCCTGCTGTTTAAAAAAAAAAACAACAAACCAAACCAAAACATGAGACTGTGCTCCCGTACTTGCTGCTGTCCCTTTGTTTAAAGGGTAGGGTCCATTTACAGCCTAATGAATGATGCCTATACTGGAAAATCTAGAAAAATCAGAGCATTCAGCTAAAACGTGAACCTGTGGTGGTGTGTATTATTTAACTGTCAGGAAGCACAGTTGGGTTTGTGCCAGCTACCAGTCTGCCAGCACATAGATAAGTTTTAGTGTTCAGAAAATGCTGGAGATTGTCTTCCATACGCAGCTTGGCTGAGGTCACCTTGGGTTGGGAGAAAGATACTTAGGTGCAAAATCTACAGCCTGATACTTCTCACAGAATAAAACTTGTTTGGTTTTATTTACATGGATTCTATTCTCTGTGTTTAAGAGGAAAGAAATATTATCTTCCCAGACTCAGCTAAAAAAGCCCACATTTTACTTCATGAACAGACTACATAATCAATACAGATGTTTAAAACACATTATTATAACTGTATAACAGTTTGTCTGATTGCATGTATCTTCTGTGTTTTTGTATCATGAAAGTCCAGTAAGAAAAAAACCCCTTACATTTCTTTCTTAAAAAAGGGAATATTTTGAATATATTACAGATACATCTTATTCCTCAGTAGTCGATTTATATGTGGTGCACAAACATTAAGACTTGCAACCTCCCCACTGGTATTAAGTCCCACTGAGATAAATACAGCAGCTGGCTTCAGTCAACAAAAAAAAGTAGACTGAGGGTTTTGGGTTTTTTCCAACATAAGTTGTAACTCTGTACCTGACTGATTATCCCTGTTAGAAAAGAGAGTTCTTATAAGAAATTCATCCCATGTGTGAAAGGTCAGATTCAGAGGCTAAGTGTTCTACAGCAAGCCTCCAGGCTTGTTGTTACAGAAGCCCAAAGGAGCAAAAACATGTTCAAGCCATGCAATAATGGGAAAAGTGAAACAAAATAAAAAGCTCTGGAGGAAAATATAATACCCATCTCTTGTGTTTTCAGAGGAAAGGAAGACAGCAAGAAAAAAAAAATAGTGAAAGAAAATCTCTATTGTAGAAGATTTAGGTGTAAGAGCTTGTATCAGACAATGTAAATAATTTATATAAACAACATGACAAAACTTACTCAATTCCCCTGTCATTATTGGAATATAATTATCCATAAATTAAACTATATAAAAAAAAAAAAAGTACATAATATTCCAAAAATAAGAAGACATAGAAAAGCACATTGAAATTATCTATTCAATTTAACCTTTATACAAGATGTTGTTATGCAATAATAATATGATTATTTTTTATTTGTGGTCTTGAGTGAACCTGAAGACTCACTTTACTTGTGAAAATACTACTACTTATTCCCTCCCATTCTGCACAGGCAACAATGACTAAAACATGGCTTAAAATTATAAAGTTTGAACTGCTGTGCAGAGCAGAACAATTCCTATCAGCTGACACTTGTTATATATATTTCATTGCAGATGTAAAAGTATAAGAAATTATCTCTTTCCCATGAACACACTGTCTGGTTGGGTTTTTTTTACTCATTTCCCTGACATCACTTCTCACTGCCTTTTCTCTCTTACCCTCTCACCCCCAGCACATATCACAGCCATGGCATGATACTAGAAGACTAGTATTCAAGGATGGTTCTCACCACTACAGTCAATTATCCAAAAAAAGAAGGCTGGTTTATATTACTTGCTCCTATGGCAACTTGGGGTGGTTTTGGAATGTGACTGGACATACCCAAAGATACCTGTTCACGTCAACAAGGAACCCATACTTTAACAGTGTTATCCTGATTCATAATGGAACAGAAAAGCCAAAGGAACAACAAGGGTGATAACAAGGGTGATAACCAAGCTTCTTACACATAAATTTGCTTACTACTGCAATTTGTCTGCAATCCTAAAGATGGCAGTAGCACTTGTTACAATTTAATTACTGACAGTATTAACAATATACAAGCAGCTGCCAGTCAAACTAGCAAGATCCCATCCACTGCCTTTTATAGGGTTTAATATTTTTATATGCCTTCAGCCAAGGTCACGTCACTTTGCCTTATGACATATGTATTTTCTTAAGCTTCTAAAAGCAAATGACATTATAATGGCTGCTCTGAGTGCCATGACTATGTGGGTATGTAAGAGTTAAAAGCAGTCTATGAATACTGTGGTTTATTTATTTCCTAAATATAAGACTAATTTCTATTCCCTTATATTAAATGCAGGACATACTTGACAGCTATTAATCTGTACAGTAATTAGCATTAGTCTTGAAAACTGAAGATAATGTAAAAGTTTTTGCTGAAAAATAACAAGTTCCCTTGGCTCATAATTAACAACTTCAGTTTCTGATTAATAATTCTCCCTGTTTTTACAGGTTCTGCCTAATTACTGTGAATGAATAGAAATTGATTACACTGTCCAGAACCTATTTTTGACACAAGCATTTATCCTGGGTATTAATTTTCTTTTATTGTTTCATTTTTGTCAATAAGTTTCTGAAATAGCCTTTTTTTTTTTCAGCACTGGTAAGAAATACGAATTTAGTCTAGGTTATGAACACCTGCATTAAAGACAGGAAGTGTAATGACATTGCTACTGTTAAAAGAATAAATTAGAGTCTTGTAAGTAAGTTCATATTCTGGAATATTATTTCATATGACAGAATTTATGAAATATCCTGATACTGAAAACAATCTTAATTATTACATGATTTTATAATGAAATAGCATGACTATATTCTGCTGCTATAAAAACCAAAAAGCATGGTGATGCAAACCACCATGAGTGTTGGAAAACAGATTTAAAAGACAATTAGAATATTTTTTATTATTATTTTAAAGGTATTCTCTGATGGAATCAAACTTCTCTAGTAATTTATATATCATTCAGTTTCAAGGCACTACATTACTTAAGAATTGCATCCTCTTACATATACTTCACTAATATAAGCTGCTTCTATGTATAAAACAGATACATACTTATACACATGATGCTATTTCCTTTAATAACAGCTTAGCACTCAGGAGCTACTGCCTTCTAGCAGCCATCAAGATTAAACAAAGAAAACATATAGAACATTGAGAAATACTTTGTGCATATGTGAAACCAAGCACTGTGCACATGGTATTATATATTGACACTTTATATTGAACTACTGCAACTCAGGCCAATTAAGGTTAACCCTTTCACCGTACAAAGAAAATGCACTGCAACAAGTAGTCCTCTGTATACCAGACCATTTGTATGTGGTTGCAATTACAACAGCTGAAGACAATGAATAATGTAGGGCTCTCCATGTGGAGGTAAAAGTCAAAATAATGAAAGAGTAGCCTAGAATTAACCTGCAAAATTGTAGAGGGCAATAGAACTAATAAAGGTAGATGACTAAGGTGGGCTGCATAAAGTAGCCTCCTTATGTACTCTGTGTTCTCAAAAAATTGATTTATTCCATGTTGTTTTCCTTAGAAATAAGGTTCAAATCAAAATGAAGTTATTTATCTTTCTATATGAACAATCAAATCTACTTAAAATTCCTTCTCTCCATCATGACCTGATTCTTCAAAGAACAAGTAAATGAAAGAATCTACCACAACTCTTTCAAATAGATAATTTTCCTTCTGAAAAGTCAGTTCATCTCTAAAGGTAAAACCCCCATAACCTGGGATTTAAGAGCCATGAAAACATTACAGGTTGCCATTAAAATATAAACTAGAAAATTATTCAGCCTGTAATTTTCTCACTGTGTCATACTACTACTCCCTTTCCCCCCCCCCCCCCCCCCCTTCTGCGACCCAACCCCCACACATCAAAACACAACTCTTTTCTTTTTTTGTGTTATTTTCTCACTTGGTCATATTACTCCTCCCCTCCCCCCCCCCCCCCCGCCTTGTTGGAACACATTACCTAGTCATGTAAATGATAACTACTTTTCTTATTTTGATTCCTAAACAAGTAATTCAAGTAACTACTAATCTCTTAAACCTCTCATTTCCTATACATTGAATGTCTTATACATGAAGTTAATTAAAATTATACTTTTCTTCCTTATTCTTCCAATTCTTAATATGATTTATGTGAGTGAAACTGTAGATTTATTTAAAAAAAATAATATTCTCATCACTTCTAAAGCCTCTTTGATAGAGTTGGATGTGATGTTGTAATGTCTGTTGACAGGAAACTGTCCTATTTCTAGAATGATATGTCATCTATGAACTCACAGGTGTATGCTCTTTTTAGGATTTAAACCCCCTCTGTAGTGGGTGTGATGCTACATTTGCCATCAGATGAGCATAATCCTGATGTCTTCACAGCTATTGAAAGGATAACTTATTCCAGCCATTCAGCAGTGGCAGCATTGAGAGTCTAGAAAATATAGAAAAATATAAAATATTACCTGGTAACCTGAAGTAGTCAATGACACTGGAATAAAAACATGTCTCGTCTCGGTTTCTTTAATGGAAAATACTGGAAAAGCTTTGTTTTCCCAGTTTGTCACTGTGAACTCTCTTTCCCTCCTTCACAAGTAACCTCAGAACTTAACAAGGTCTCCAAAAAGAATGTCCTCTTCAAAATTCAAAAAGCAAAACCTTTACCCCATAGATGATATAACATTTCCTTTCCCTATCTATGTCAGTCTTCTATGTCCCAGCCTAAAGTTTGAAGAACTGGTCTTTAGAGGAAGTTTAAAATTTAGTTTTCTTCATTCAACAGACTGCCCAGGGAAGTGGTTGAGGCACCACCTCTGGAGGTATTTAAAAAAACGCTTGGACTCAATGATCTTAAAGGTCGTTTTCAGCCTAAATGATTCTATGGGCTATTCTATGATTCTGATTACCTAATCATGCCAGTGTACACTGCCATTCTAAGTGTACTCATCCTAAGCACAGGATGTAACAGTGCAGCTGCCATGCAGTGCAAGATAACTATCATCCTGTCTATGGCTATAGAGAGAATTTTCCCCAGTTTACCACCCACATGTTTTTAAGTGATATTTGGAATTTAATCTACATGAAAAGATGCAAATGCTTCTGTCATTGTGAAGAACCAACCTTAAGACATGACATCTACTATCTTGGAAAAAAGATGGTATTAAAATAAAATATGTTATTAAAATAGAAAAAGACATTACAGATTACAACATTACAGAGATTATGGAAGACAGAGGAATGTTCTGCTGTAAAATAAGTTTCACAGGTCAGACTTCTAAGGAGTGCCTCTGTTTGGTTTGTACAAAAATCCTATACTCATCTCTGGAATGGTTTCAGATAAATAAACACTCATTTCAGGAGAAAAAAAAGAAAAAGGGACTATGTAATTTTGAGTGTTCATAATTTGCACACAGAGATGTATTTTTACCTGCAGTCATATATCAAAAGAGTTACATATATAGAAATTGTGTGAAAGCATTTTATTTTCTTTATGAGTTGGACCTTCAAGAGAGTGAGTAGTCTCCATTTTTTTGGAAATACTTTCAAATAGCTCACAAAATATAAATGTACACAGACAAAGACAGGCTGCCAAACTGTTTATTTTAGAAGCATATTCTTAGAAAAAGGCCCTAATGACAAATAAATGCTTTTAGAGGGAAATGTTAATGTTTTATTTTAGAATTGCCACATTTTTCTTATTATGAGGGAATATTAACCAGCCTCCCTTCGTAAATGCAGTGAGAAAGACATTCAGGAAAAAAAGTAATCTCTTTTATTCTGTAAGTGGAGGTACCTGGATACCTCCACCACATACATGGAGGTTGATGAATCAGTAAACTGATTATTTTACGGTGCGATTAAATTTTGAGGAAGAGGGAGTTATCAGAATAGAGGAGAAGATAGAGGGAGTGAGAGAGTGAATAAGAGAGAGAGAGATAAAAAGAAAAGACTATCACCACCCGTGGATCCAGCGCCGTCTCACTGGATCAGTCCAAATCTTCAGTTCTTTGGTGGTGGGTGCACAACGATCAATATTTTTCTCTCCCTTTACACCCTTGAGATATCTGGGTGGCATTCCCAGTTTCCACAGGAAGTGGTGTTGATTTGCATGAGCCCCATGCACTAGAAGTAGTGTGGTGCCTTCCATCCACCTCCCCCAGGGTGCAGTCAGCAGGAGCACTTAAGAAAAGACAGAGTCCCACCTATGCAGAAGTTATCTCTTCCTTTTGTTAAGGCATATCTGCAAGGAGCCAAAGAAGAGGCACAGAGACATTGGGATCAATCAACACCTCTATTATCCTCTTACTTTGTCATTATTAGTGGAAAAACTTAGGAAATTACTTACAATGATTTTTTTTTTTTTTTTTTTTTAGTGGTTAGTCACATCTAAAGCTTACAGGTATGCAAAAGGTTACAACTGTAAATTACTTCGAAATATTTTGGAACTAGAAAATGGCAATGAAGGTTATATTCTGACCTTTTTCAATGACTAGTGCTAGAAGAAGCAGCTCTTAAATATAGTTATACCTCAATGAATATGAAATGTTTTCTAGTATTTCTGAGCCAATGTGAACTTTAATAATGATATAAAATTAATTTTATTAATTGTCACATAGAGAAAATGTGGTTCAGATTTTTTATATATGTAAGTTAAATAAGGTTTTCAGTTGAGATTATAGTATTTTAGGGTTATCCACTATATATTATCCACTATAATTTAAGTAAAGCTGCAATGTAGCCTTCTGAGCAGAGTACAAACAAGAAACTTGTAAAAGGGTGCCTTGAAAAAAAGACACAGAAATGATTCTGCAAAATGTAGTGATGCACCTATGTAGGAAAGGCATTTTATTTTAATCTTCTGTCAATTTCCAAACTTTATTAAACTGTTTATAAGGTATCAAAATTAACCTATTTTTTTGTTTTATTCCGTATTCAGGACTACTATTGTGTGATGGTGCTAAGAAATCTCATTGCTTAGCAATACTGATGAGAGATAAGATCATTTAACATTACAGAAAGTATTCACAGATGTAGGACCTGGAGAAAGGAGAAGTGAGATAGATTTACATTTCTTTGTCTTGTCCTTTATGTAAGGTGGTGACATAAGGAGCACTACACTTGAGTTTCTTAATTACGTAGTGGTTAGATGGGAAAGACAGTAATGAATTATTAATGTAGGTCCAGTTTAGAATTGGTCTAGAAAAACCCTGTGACATCTGCTGAAAATCCAGGTCAATGGGTTGACCAGTGTCTGTGAGAAGCTGAGTATCAGTTCCCGTGCATGATTTGAGCTCTTTAGGTCGCCTTTTCCCCAGCATTCAGTTCCTTGAGTAAATTTCCACCAGTTAGGCTTTGACTGTTAATAGAAAATGACAATATCCTTTTGGAAACAAATACATGTATTATAGCTTCACTAGATATTTAGATTTTTGCTTTCAGCTGTGTTGAGGAATATTTTTTTTTTAAAAGGTAATATAGGGAAATTGAAGCAGAAGGCAAAACCAAAATGTTGAAGTATTATTGATGCTTTATATAACATGTTCTGAATTTTTTGAGTTTGATAAGAATAGAAAAGTCTGCACTTATCCATAATACAATGGAATCATACTGGTATTCTAGACTAATTTGTGTGTTGGAAGCTGCTGTAAAACCACATTTATTTAGGGCTAAGAAGAACTACCTTTTCTTAGAGATAAGGAATATTAATTGACCTGGCAAGGTTTGAAGAGCAAAAAGGATGACAAAACAGAACTCAGAGGCAATAAGTAATTCTTCTATACAGCTTTCATAACAAGAGCAAATAATCCAACAGTTAGAGATGTTATTGAACATTATAAATACAAGGAAATGCAGAATTATAGCTGCCACTTAATCCTCAATGAGGCAGTATTCTCAAAGTAACTCCATTTTCATTGCATAATTTTAGGGGGAAGAGACTATCTTCATGATTTCCCTCTCCATTGGTACTGAGTTGTACATACAAATACATGTATTTCTGTGTATAATTACTATTGTAATGCTCAAGCCAAGCCACTCTAATTCAATAAATTTGTCTTTTCAGCTTGTGTTGCTGCTTACACCTTGTACAAAAATGGGCAAAAAACCTAAGAAGTCAGTACTTGTTAAGTACTCTTCTATTTTGTATCATCTTGCTCAGCTGCTATATGACTACATAGGTAACTCAGTACAAGACAATAAGTATTAAACAATTTTGCATATTTAATTTCTATGGTTTCTCACATTTAACACACTGAATGTTGCCTATGGTTAATTTGTTCTGATTATATAATATACACCAGAATCATTCACGAGTAACATACAAGTCCAACTCTGGAAGACTCTAAAATGTTATTGATGAGAATCTAGAAGTGTAAATGAGGAAGGAAGTCAGTTTTAAAGCATAGTATTGATCATTTGGATTTTTAGTTAACTAGCAAGTACCATGCAGACTTAAAAAACATCCACGTAAAGCTCAAAGGCAGAAAAATGTAACTGGTATGTAAGGAGACATTCAAAATAAATTAATTTTTGACAAAACCATACAGCAAAACAAAGAAAGAGTGGGTGCCATGGAAATTTTTGCAACTTTCAGTGAACAAGAGATAGAAATCACCTTGCTAGTATTAGTTTTGTCCCTTGTTTCAGTCAGGCAATTCAGTTAATTTCTTGATGCATCCAAGAGCACAAGATAGTGAATAGAATACAAATCATTGAAGATCAGAGGGAAGCTTGAAGAAATAGTAAAGTAATATATCTCAGCCGCCAGCTGTGGAGGCAAAATATAAATGATGCAAGATAGGAGAAAAAGCGTGTTTGCTTTTTTTTTTAGTGGCAGTGTAGTTGAAGACGGAATGACCCACCTGCTGTTTGTTTCTCTTCTAATCAGCAAGAGGAACCTGCAGCAGCTGCACAAAAATTCCAGATGCTGCACATGTGCTTTTTCTTTTCCCTAATTAATTTTGTTGAGTATCCTCTCTGTTTTGCCATTGACAATTCTCAGTAATTCTGAGACCCTTAGAGCAGTCACCTGTTCAATCATATCTATCTCCATTATCATCCCCTCCCTTCTCCTGAGTCCATGTCTCTGTTTTCTTCCATTTACCTACTGCTTTAATCCTGGAGGTCTATTATTGCTTGTAACACATTGCATTGTACAGTTCAATAAAGTCTATAGATGTTTCCACAACAAGAATAGTAGTTTTCTGAAATGAAATTCAAGGCATTTCAATTAAAGGCATTAATTTAAAATCATTTTTTTGCTAAATATTTTCACTGAGTTCAGTATCTTAGTCCCATGTATGATGTCAAGTGCCCTTTCCTTGACTTGTGAGTCTTTATTTACCATTGCAATGACACAATGAAGATCCAAATCTCAAGGCTGCTTTTGGTTGGTTGGTTGGCTGGCTTGGTTTTTATGTTTTGGGGTTGTTTTAAACTTTTTTTTAGTGTGTTTTTTGTTTCTTTTGTTTTGTTTTAATTTATTCTAATATGAATGTAGGGATTGTGCATTCAAATCTGAGATATAATCTTATCATAGACTGTGTCTCAAAGTGTAGATATTTACAAAGGTTATACTATGTTGTTATTAAATGGAGCCATAATATGGGATCCAGTACTGCCCCAATCATCACATGCCAAAGCCATGCTAATAGCTAGAGACATGAGGGGATATTTTAGGAGACGTGGATGTAAGTCAGTCTCTTCCAGGAACAAAAAAATTACTTCTGGCTTTTTTAACATTTTATAGTATAGATACATCAAAGAAATTAAATAGATGTGATGGATTATTTTATTCCATGTCTTTCATTTAAATGCTATTTAAAAGTCCTATGGTAGAAAAGGTATTTACTTCCTTAATGTTTCAGACTCTATATTAGTTTGTCAGGAGAAAGCAAAATCCCTCAGAATGTGTTCATTTAAAGAAAAATCATACCCAATCCCTACCCAAAAAGAGGGAGCTATATGAGAGTTCTTTAATTAAATTCTAGACTGTAACTATATGAAACTCTGGTGATGGAAAGGCTCTTTTGTCTAAATAAAGGATGTTTTTTAGACAAGAATGATATTCTTTTTTTTTTACATTATAAATTGGACCATGGGATAAAAATCCTTGCTTTTTCTAGTGATTGCTTCATCACTCAACATGTAATTTCTAAAAATGTTCAGAACTGTTTTCTGTACATGACAAAGATAAATTGTTTGTTCATTTGCTTTAAACAGAAGCTCTAATGTTTTGAGACTCTGTAATCAATCTAGATTCAAGAGAAACACAATCTTGTAAAAACAGCATATAAAAGAAAAGGGCTTTTTAAATTCATTTTTAAATGCCATATCTTCCTTTTGTTAGGTGTGATGTCTGAGTATATTTTTCAATATTTTCTCACTTAATAGCAAAAGTTAAAATTGAAAAACCAGCAATGTACTTAATGCTGAATTTTAAATAAGTATCCCCTTTCTCAAAGTTTTTTTTCAGGTTAATTCAGCTGCTACAATTGTCTGCATTTCTTATTCAAAGAACAGCAAACATGGAGAATATCTTTACCAAACATAGTGAACAAAGACAGAATAGTGTCAATAGACACATGGATCCTTGTATCCACTCCTTCCCTTCATGCTAAATTCACTCTTTTACTGCTCCTCTGTGTCATAAGGTCAATAGCCTCAGTTTGGTATGCATATGTGGGCACACAGGGAGTCATCAGCATCTCAGGTCCTTTGCTGAAAAGAAGCATTATGTTGACATTGTCTGCTCCCTTTTCTACTTTCTAGGATTCCCTTAAATTTGGTTTTATATAATTGCTAGCATGCTTTTAGACCTCGCTCTTGGTCTGGAAGTTATATCCAAGTTTACTGTAGGATGTGGTGCATTTTACATATGTCAGAACCTTTTTGTTCTATCATGCCTAAAACTAGCTGTTTAGATTCTGGTCTGCATTTCTTTAATCAATCATGAGTGTTTCTTCAAGCCATGGGGTCTCTGGTGTCAGTCTAGACCCTGTCTCCTGTCATCCTGTGCCTGTGCTCCTTCCTCCACACCCTGTGTCACCAGTTCTCAGGGCTTATGCTATCGGACAAGGACTGTATTTCTCTGCACAACATCACTATATCAGTCATAAATATCTTGTTATGAAAACAGTAACTGCTTACTGCTACTAGTTGTACAAAATCTGTAAGCCTAAGATACAGAAATGGAGGGAAACTAACTCAAACACAGACATTGGAAAAAATATCTGGGTTTTTGTTTGTTTTGGTTTGGGTTTTTTAGGGAAAGAAATAAATTAGAAAAGTCATTGCCACAGCTAAAGCAAGTAAAAATAAAGCTGCAAGTATTCAAGAGAGGTTCAGACAGGACAAGTCTGACAAGTCTCTGCTCTGAGGACCTGCAAACTCAGTGGCCTATTCCAAACAAAGGCAGTATTACTGGGTTAAAAGACTACAGCAGTTTTCAATATACCTCTGCCTAGAAGCGAAAACTTATAGTATCCCTCTATTGACTTGTGATTAGGGAACTTTCCAACTTCCATTTCTTGCACTAGCAAATTTTTATAAGTAATTTTTAAAGTAATTGAAATAGGACATGTAACTCAACACTCTGCTTTATCCTAGGTCCAGTTGTGTAGGGTATAGTGAGTTACACCAGCAAAGCAGAATACAGAGACCTCTTTTAGCTGCAGGGCATTAAAAGATCTTCTCACCTCTGTCATCTCATAGTAGACTCTTTTTTATGTATTTTAAGTAATTATAGCATGTTCAAGAACCTTCACCAGGGGTAAAAGGAACTACTTCATCTCTATCCTACATGAGATCTTTAAGTAGTCAGCTACTGCATAAATTAAAAGCACATTACTTCCTTCTTACTGTTGTCTGCTTTGACTGAGAGGGCTAGAGCATCTGTTTATGCACAACAATGGTAAATATACATGCAAGGATTATTGCTGTTAAGCTATTTCAAATACATATATGGGTACCTGAGCTTTTAATATATTTATGCATTGGCTGCAATTTCTTTAACTTAAAACAGCGATCTGCAGAGTAGCAGTTAAGTGGCAAATATCCTCTTGTGTTTTACTTTAAAATATTAGGCATACTTGCTTCTGAATATGTAATTATTAATTATGAAACAAGATATAGAACCTATGTTTTCAAAAGAACAAAACCCCTTTTTAAAAAAAATGAGTTATTGATTCATACAGCTAAACTAGGAAAATTCTTAGACATAGTGGTCACACAGTAGGAGGTTTAGGAGTTTGTGTAACGTTTATCAGTAGTACTAAGTATGAAATATTCCTGTAACTCCATTTTTTCTTATAGTTTTGGTTGCTGTGAACAGAAGAGGTTTTTTTGTTTGGTTGGTTGGTTTTGTGTGTGTGTGTTTTGTTTTTTGTTTGTTTCTTTCTTTGGTTTGTTTGTTTGTTTGCTAAAAGAAAAGTCCCTGGCACACAGGCACCTAGTTAGATTTAGGTGTCTTAATCACAGAAAGAATCCTCAAATGTCCAAAGTGAAGGGCAAAAGAAAAGAGTTGGAGAAGAAAATGTTAGAAGCAGAAATGCCTTGGACATATAGATCTACTACATTTGAGAAGAAAAAAGAATGTGTGGAAGAAGACCTAATAGAGATATATAATGGTGACATTAAAGGCTTAGAAGTACAAAGAACCAGACTGCAGGCATAAATTGTAATATCATTTCATGCAACTTAAAAACAAAGCAGCGGCAAGTGTTTGAAATCATGACAAAATTAAACCTGTTGCTATTCTCAACAGGTAAAAGGAATTAATAATTATGAGTTTGTTATAAACATGTTCAAGCTCTAGTTAAAAAAATCTGAAATAAACCTAACCCCACAATATTTGCAGTTTTTTCATTGTAGCTATACCTGTTCTCACAAGTGACAACACAAGCAGAATATAAATTATGTCTGTATCTGGATCATACTGGTGTGGTAGTAAACTAATAAGTTAGGTGCAGTAAGTAATTATGCTATAATTTATGACTGTATTTCTTGCACCACTCTGATTAGAACCTGTAGGTTTATAATCTTATAAACTTAAAGATATAGGTGTTGTACCTCTCATTTATTTATTTATTTTCCCTTTAAAGTGAAAAAGCAACAAAGGACTTATCAGAGGAAAAGTACACATGGATCATGTTTGCTTTTTTTTTTTCTTATTTAGTGATTGTGTAGCAAACTAGTTTTCTTGAGCTGTCCACTTCTAAATTATACATTGACTGATTTACTGTAAAAGTTGCATAAAAGTGGTCCCTCAGAAACAACCGGTGGCAGCAATGTAGTAAATTAATCAGCCAGCTCTTGTACATTGCCTCAGTAGGAAGTACAGAGGTATTTGAGCCAAACAAGCAGACAACTGAGGCTGCCATCATCTGCAGGACAGAGGGAGTGCATTGATGATAATGTGATAAGAGATGCAAATCGATAAGTAGTGGTGAGCTGAGCTGGAAAATGTCTTGAAAATGAGGATAAGACATTAATGTAGTGAAAGAGTGACAATTTCACAATAGAATGTTAGTGGGGTTGAAAGAACATAACAAATTCTTTTTTTTTTAATTTGTTTTTTCTAAGGTGATGACAAAGTGCTCTGCAAACGATTTCAGTAGTATTATCTTAAAGCTGGAGCACCGAGAGCTAAAGCTAATTCCAGGCTATGTCTCTACTGGTAAATAAGTAGTCCAGGAACATTTTGCTGTTTCTAGGGAGAAATAGCATGCACAGCTTCCATCCGAGGGTCTTTCCTGTGCCCCTCATGCCCCAACCAGGATGATTCCGCTTAGGCTGCCAATTATCAGTAGTCTCTTGTACATGCTATTCCTTGAACTGTGCCCTTGAATTATCTGAAAGCAGGCTATTACTCCAAGACAAAACCATGACAGTTAAACATATGCTGAATTCATGCCTTAATGTGAGCACATTTTCTGGTGCTGTTTAGTTTTCCTGGCACAGCTTCTAAGACCAGCAGTGGCACCTGAAGAAGAATCAGAGTGATGGTCCCCTAAGCCCCATCACAGTGCTGTATATCCCATGTACCAGTCACTCTGACAGCTCAGTCATTTGTGAAATACTGGGTTCAGCTCCTCACTCACCTGGAATCAATGCAAATTCCCCTGTGAGTCCTATCCCCACTTGGCAATGGGCTGGTATCTAACTTACCACTCCAATGTATCACAGGATAGTTGTTTTGATTCCTAGCAGAATGTAAAAATGTATTATTGCTGAAATACATTCATTTTTGCTAATTCATTCCGTATAAGGTTAGCTGTTCTTAACAGTGGCTTGATTGTTGATAGACATAATTTGCTGACAAAAAAAAGATAAAAAATAAATTCCTACATTCACTGAAGTAAATTGCCATTTTGCCACTGAATGCATTAGGTCTTCAGTTTGTTTTCCTGTGACTGAATCACTTCCAGAGTCAGAGCTCCAGACAGTAAAAGCCAAGTTAATTTTCTTAGTAAAATGTAGAAGTTGTTTTCAACTAAGCTCTCTAAGTCTATTGTCTATATTATTAGTGCATCATGTACTGTTTCTACAGCTGCAAGCATAGAACACATGATAAAAAATATACATTCAGTAAAATGTATACAGACACAGAAGAGAGAGAGTTTAACTAGTTAAGTTTTAAGGTTAAGGTCTCAATTTAGGAAGTAATTACCTATGAGAAACACTGCTGGAGCAATTCATTTCAAGAAAACTGTGGCTTTTGGGAAAAAATTGTGAGAAGAGTATTGGCTTGAAGAACTGGAGCACAGATAAATAATCTGCTCCCTTTATAACTG
The DNA here is from genome assembly GCA_024611175.1 of Megaceryle torquata. Classification (NCBI taxonomy): domain Eukaryota; kingdom Metazoa; phylum Chordata; class Aves; order Coraciiformes; family Cerylidae; genus Megaceryle; species Megaceryle torquata. Next base: position 16,479 of record JANIJG010015913.1, read on the forward strand.
GACTTTAGTGACCAGAAAATGAAGTGCCACCCTTCAAGTGACATTCTAAACACAGATTCTTCTAAAATTAATTTTTCAAGGCTCAACAAAATCACTATTTTAAATAAATCTAATTAAAAAACAAAGTCTAAATTTGTAATTAAAAATCAGTAGTAGCTGCAAATAGCAGTTATCAAACCACGTTTTGATGCACATTCATAAGAGTTGGAAGAGAAACTCATGAGCTATATTTCTTTGCAGTAATGTCAGGGCATAAACTCTTCAGTCTCCTCATGTGTCCACCTAGAAACTGAATTATTCCTTAGTTAAAAAGACACAGAACTAATATGGTCCTTTAGTAATATTACTGATATGCCAGATCTTGTTACATTATATTCAGTGTGACATCGCATAGCAAACAGTATAGAGCTTCAACCAACAATTTCAATTCTGATGCCTGGCAGCTTATAAATGTAGTAACATTCTGTTCTGGATGATGTAGATGTCATTCCTTTGCAATAAGGTCTTTTCAACAAAATACTCAGTCCCTTAGACATGCAAAAGTTTTTATAAATATGCTTTGATTAGGTGACAAAGGAAGAGTTCAGATAATGTTTCTTCTCTGCTGAAGACTAGATTTCCTCTTAATAAAATTCTGCTGGAAAGAATAAAACAGCCTTTTACAATGTAGTAACTAGAAATTATGCTGTTTATTCAAAAAGACCTTATTTTTTTTTTCTAAAAGGAAAAAATACTTAATCAGATCAAGACATGCAGATTAATGCCTTTAGTTCTATGTCCACCTTATGGCTCCATAAAATGAGAATCAATTTAGAGGACACATCAATTTTAATGAAAATTGTGAAAGAATGGTTTTAAAATAGCTGAACTAAGACAAGTTTTGTTTTCTTCATCCTTAAGTAATCAGGAAAGGCTATGGACTACATCTGACTGACAATGGACACCTATGCAAATGGCAAAATAACGATAGACTTCTGGAACCATTATTAAAGAGGCAGTTATTCCAATTATCTTAATTGAAGTGAATAGGGATAATGCAAAATAGCGTAATTCTGTATTTCCTTTCTTGCAAGTGTTTCAAGCTTTTTTTCTCCCTTCCAGGTGTTTTGTATTGTATTCCCTGCCTCTGTATTGAGATTTTTTTTCTACACTAGTCTCTTACATGAATCCATAGAATTATAGATTAGGCAGTGTCTTGAGTAAGAAACCACAGATATCTTGTGTTTGGAAGTCAGGCTTTAGAAAAGCTTTAGGGCAGAAAAACAACTTAAGAAAACAAGTCTTACTGAAAGACATTTAAGCATAGTGGAAATTGCCTCTTCATCAATTATACCTAAGCATTTTAATAACATTTCATACTGCTTGTGATTGCACACAGAAGATGGAAGATGAGCTGACTGTTGAGAATAGGTAAATAAACTGGAAGTGCAAATCAGGTAATTAAAATTCCGACTTTCAGTAATACTGTACGCTATCATAGAGGCACTTCTGCCATGACACTTAACTTTTGTGAAAAGGTCAATTTTCTACTTCCTGAAGCACTTAAATTATTTTATTTTGAGAATGATTTGGCTTGTCAGCCATAATATTCTTGGCTTTCCATGCTTTTCTATGATTAATTGGTACAGAAAACAAGGATTTATTCACCTCCTTGAACAATGTCTAGTGCCATTGATATACAGAATCGTATCAAAGAAATTTGAACAGGGCTGTGAGATAAACCACAGGACATAAGGAAAACCTCTACATTCTGGACTAGCAACTGGATGTTATGTAGAATGTGCTAGGGCACATCAAGTAGCACTGGACAACAGAATGCTGCTGTCATATACATTGGTTAAACCAGTAATATTCTAGTTCAGCAATAACTCAAAATATGAGTTACTGACACTGATTGTCCCATGGCCAACATTTTTTTAGGTGCATCTGAGGAGTTTAACCCATAATTTTTATTTAAAAAATGGTATCTCTTTTTTCCTAAACAATTTTCTTAGTGTGAATGATAATACTTTGATGGAAATTTGCATTTATTTCAAATTAGACTTAGCCTCAAATAAAAAGAAGTACCTATGGTTTTGTTTAATTATCCATTCAAAATGAGCATTCTGTGCTTCAGCACCATCCTACTAAGTGAGAATCTATTTTATATCTTTATCTGTACCTATGAGGTTTGGGATCAAGTTCAACTAAAATCCCTTGTGTAGCAAAAAGTCATTGCTCATTTAATTAATATTTATACCATAGTTCTACATGCTTAATTTAATAAATTACATACTTCTTATAAAGCATTTTTTTTTATCCTGTAACCTTTATCTTTGAGATCTCAGATTCGTCTTGTGTCTTATCTAGAGATCAGTTCTGAAGAAATGGCTGATGTTATATTTTTAACTCCATTTAAATTATAATTCTTTCTTACAAACCCCTCAAAAATCTACTTTTTTTGGTATTTTTCTTTTTTCTATATTAATTACAATAAATTTTATCTATCACACTATTTTATACCAACATGAAAATCCATTTCCTCCATTCCCATTATAATATGTCTTCTAGTGAAACTTTCCTTTAGCTTTCCTTTCCTAAGTAAATAAGCTCTTATTTTATTCTTGGTTTTATTCTGCTTCTACTTAAACAGCTGTTAATATCATTGGCATTCCTCTGCCTTTCAGGTGGTTCTTAGTTCACTATTTTCTGTCATGGATATCTACATCAGGACAGTATTCCTGGGTGGGTTTTTGTTAAACATTCATTGTGAAACTATGGAGGGTATGGATACTCTCTGCACAATCATAAAATTCCTTTTCTAGTTTGAAGTGTTCCTGCATTTTCTCTTTGTTGGCTGACGCGCTCAGATAATAATATGTCTTCTGAGAGGAACTCAATAGTCATTCACACAAGTGTGAAGTTAATACCCCTCGTCAGGACCTGTATCCTGTGGAAAGGGAATGCATAGATTAACTACTGATTAGTTTATCATTACATCAACTCAGGCTATAGTTTGTTCATACAAATATTTTACTGACTTTCAAGTTAACTTAAGCTTTTTTTTTTTATCATTTTAGATAACCAAATACTACTGACATAGTATTTTCTACCTGCTTAGGAAGTGGGTTAAATGCAGCAGTTGGAATTGCTAGGTGAGTGCAGGAAAATGCACTAGATATCACACATTTTCCCTCTTTGTCTCCTGTGTTACTTACCAGAAGACTTTTTTTCATGAGTGCTCTTTCCCCAGCTGGCTCTTTCCATGGTTGGCTTGGCTGGAATTTGCTGGCAGGAGAGTTTTCCCTGCTTTTCTGAGTTATAATCCAGATGGGGATTTTGGCCACTAAATCTGAATCACTTTGGAAAGAACAAGCACTAGAAAAAATTCAGTGTACAACATTGTAGTGGAATAAGTACAAGAACTAAAACCTACCTTCAGAAAATTTGGACAACACATACATAATGTAATGCTTGTTCTTCTGTTGCACATGCCCTGACTTCCATAACCTCTTGCTAATACTCTTCATGAACAAGCTCTGTTACTTCTTTCTAAATGTGTTTTCTGTCTTTCATTTTCAAGTTGCATTAAGTAATTTTGCCTAACAATAATGTTGTTCTGAATGATTTAGGCACTGCAGATTTTAAAAAGACACATTTGTGCTAACTGCAGAGGAGAAAAATACTAACAACCCACATTATCATCATGTTTGTTTTCCTTATAACTGAACTGACAAGATGGTGATATAGGCTAAATGTCTTCCTATTCCATAAGTTTAATTCTGTGTGACTTCTCGAGTAAGAATGTCAAAAAATAGAGACGGTATTAACAAGTTTTGCATTTTAGCTACACTTTGAAATATCATAACAGTATTTACATGTTTAAAATCTATACACTTATGACTAAATGTATGTTATTTTCAGAAAGCTAGAATAAAAAGGGTATCTGCAGATGGAGTGGCAATTCACCCCATAGACCATGAAATTTCATGTTACTTCTTGTAATTACAGAGGTTTGGAAAACATTTGCTCCATCCCATGAGTTATTCTTTTTATAGGTTCCTATTCAACCCAACGTAGTTGCCATTTAGGTTTTACCATGTATTGAGAGGTATAGTCAGGCATATTCATTTCTCTCCTGCCTACAGTCATGTTTGAATAAAATAGTGGAGAATTTATACTGCCTAATTGCTGTGTGATTTTTTTTTTATGCTAAATATATATATATCTGGAAAACAGTGAAATAAAAAAGCAAGTCACTTGCTGAGAACTCATTCTTTCGATGTTGTGGTACATCTTTATATTTGGTATCTCTGTACTAGAAAGTTTCTTTGGGATTTTTTGGTTTTTTTTGTTTTGTTTTTTTTTGTTTAGTTTGTTTTCTGAGGTAGGAATGTAAAAGGAAAGACTGGATTAAACCTCTGTATTATAGTTTTGAGTAGGATTAAGAAACTGACTAGTTTGGAGCTGTTTCTTTTTTTTTTATATACCTTTTAAAAGAGGATGCTGGATGTAATTAGACTGTGCATGTCAGTCTGGGGAAACAAATGGAATAATTTGTGAGAGGAAATACTGTAAAAATTGAGCAAAGGTAGCCACATTGCTACCTTTAAAAAAAAACCAAAACCCCCCAAACCTTGCTCCATTTGTGCAACTTGACTTAAATGATCATGTTCCTTCAAAGATCATCCCTTTTTTATCCTTTTTATAGAAAAAAAGATAAACCCTAAATTTTAATGTGATTCTGCCACCACAGATTTATTCAGTAACAGCAAAAAGTTGCAGTCAAAAGCAGATCATTATGCAAGTCTGAATAGGCTTTAGGGCTTTTCTGTCTTCACAGCAGAAGCATAATGTTCAAGTCATCAACAGGCCACCAAGGCTAACTATTTATACTCCTGGTGCCTTAAGTGTCCTTATTTAATTTCATGGGGAACTTAATTTTTAGTATTCTTCCTAAAATTTCTTAGGAAAACATATTATGTACTCTTTCATATTATTTTTTCATGTTGCTAAAATTAATATGCTTGGTATATAAAGATATACTTTAACAAACCTTGACTTTTTTGTATGCTATCATATTATAAATTGATGCTTTATGCTAAGTTGAACAGTGAATGTAATATTTTCTTTTTAAGAAAATGAATAAAATCATTTTACACAAACCAAAATAGACATTCCTAACATTCTTTGAACATTGAAATATTACATACACTTGGTCTAGATAACTCCTCTGCTGGAGAAAGGACAATGAAGAGCACCTATTACTGAGCAGTTTATTTATTTACTAGCTTATGTGAAACATATTTGCAAATTATCATGTCTTCAGATCTTTCTTTCATAAACACACAGTTTAATAAATGGATGCAGCATGAAGAGTTCTTTATTACTTTTTTTTTTTTTTAAATCTTAGGGGGCATATTTAAAGTAACACATTTCAATGAATGATGCAGTTTGACAGATGTCTGTGCTTCAGCACATTAAAGGCATAAGTCAACAATACATTTATGTGCCCCTAGATTCAATTCTTTTCTCTTCTCTTCTCTTCTCTTCTCTTCTCTTCTCTTCTCTTCTCTTCTCTTCTCTTCTCTTCTCTTCTTTTCTCT
>JANIJG010015914.1:2957-18893 GCA_024611175.1 Megaceryle torquata
CCCCGCCCCTCGGACGCGCGCTGTCCGAGGTGCTGAAGCCCCTCCCGCCCGCTGGGGGTCGGGTCCCTCCCCTGGCGGGGTGGAGGGGGCGTGGCCAAGGCGCCGTCCAATGAGGGGCGGGGCGGGGTGGCGCCTGCGCAGTGAGGCGGCGGCAGAGGCGGCGGCGCGTGCCTGAGGGTGGCCTCGACGGGGCGAACATGGAGAGGCCGCGGCCCTTCCGCCGACCCCGGCCCGACCTCGGCCTCGGCCCCGGCCCCGGCCCGGGCCTCCGTCCCCGCTCTGCCCCCACCCACGCTCCGGCCTCTGCCCCCCGGCTTGGGTTGCGAGGGCTCCAGGGCCATGCCCAGCGCCTGCCGGCACCCCAGCCCCAGCCCTCCTTGGCGCCTCTCTCCACCCTGCTCTGCGGCCTCGGCCTGGACCATCGGCCCTGCCCTGCTCTGGAGCTGGGCGACTGGCCCCTGGGTAGGTGGTTGTGGCCAGGGATGGGGGGGAGACCCCGCTTGGCCCCTGCACCACCCGCAGCACCCTCTCCTTCCCACAGGCCGCGGCACAGGTGGTGCTGGGGAGGCTCTGGCGCAGCTCAGCCCGGTGGGGGAGGACGAGAAGGGGGCTGAGGTGGCGGCTGCGTTCCCCTCGCGTGGGCGGTGAGTCTCCCCCGGACCCCTTCCCTCCCGACTTGGCCTTGCTGGTTTAACTGGCAGCCCTGGTGGCACTGAACTGGGGGGATGCTCTGCGAGTGACGGCGCTGGCCTGGCCATGCTGGTGCCTGCGCTGCTGCCTGCTCTGCTCCCTCGGTGCCATGGTCAGCTTGGCATCTTGTCGCCAAAACTCTGTTTTGAGCATGCCCAAGCTGGGAGCACCCACTACACGTGGGGCAGGGGGACTGAGCCACCCAAGTGAGGGGATCTGTGGGGTGGTGCGTGGTGGGGAGGCTCTTGCTGGGGGTTTGTCACCTGGATTCACCTATGGGGGTGCAGGATGTTGTGGCGAGGCAGAGGGGACGCTCCACCCGTTCCCCCCGGGAGAGTCACCGCCACGCCGTCCCGTGGCAAGCCCTGCACCGGTCCTGTGCCCACCCTACACCCACTGGGACCCCGGCTCTCCCTGCAGCCAGCACCCACCCCAGGGACCCCTCCAGCTGCTGGCAAACTGTAAGTGGACCCTTAGTGACCCCAGCCCCACACTTTGGGGTTGAGCCAGGGTCACGGCACCCAGCTCTGCCTCATCTCTCCAAGGTCACCGGTGACAAAGGCAGCAGCAAAGGGAGCTACTGTGGCCTTGGCGCTGAACTCGGTTAAAATCCACTGCCAGAACAAAGCCGTCTACCAGTACCACGTTACCTTCAGGTACTGGCATGGGCACAGGGGCCGGGGGGCAGCTCCGAAGGGCAGGTGCTGCTGGCCAGAGCTCTGGGTGCCGGTAGCCACAAGATGGAGCAGCCGGCGTGGCCACAGTGCCTGCATCAGAGCTGCTGCAGGGAGGCAACACAAATGAGCTCTGTTTTTTCCCCCTCATGGGGATTTTGGGGTCCTGAGTGGGGTGTGTCTGGAAGGCAGAGGACGGTTAGAAGGCTGGTGGTGACACCCCGGTCTCTGGCAGCCCTGACGTGGAGTGCAGGAGCACGCGCTTCACTATGCTGAAGGAGCAGCGAGCGGTGACAGGGGATGTGACTGCCTTTGATGGCTCCATCCTCTTCCTGCCCATCCTGCTCCCCCAGGTAAGGGCCGATGCGATCCCGCACCAGGGGCAGGTGGTTCTCACCAGTTTGGGGGCACGGGGGTGCCACCCCAGGGGGTCTCCAGCCCGTGTTGGGATAGGAGACCCTCCCTCTTGCCCCGCAGCCGGTCAGCCTGAAGGCTCAGCGGAGGAGCGATGGGGAGGAGATCACCATCACCATCCAGCAAACCAAGGTCCTTGAGCCCAGCTCAGATCTCTGCATCCCCTTTTACAACGTTGTTTTCCGGAGGTGAGGGCCAGCAGAGACCCTCCAACACTCCAGGGAGGAGACCCTCCTCCTCCTCCTCCTCCTCCTCCTCCTTCTTCCTTCCCTCCATGCCTGAGCCCATCCTGCATTTATTTTCCTTTCCTAGAGCCATGAGAATCTTGGATTTGAAGCTCATTGGGAGAAATTTCTTTGAACCTGACCAGGCTGCTGTGTTGCAGAATTACAGGTGGGTGCTGGGCACGGTTTCCTCCTGCCCAAGCACGCAGCTGCAAGACGGGGACCTCCCTGTCCCCCTGGCAGTGGCAGAAGCCTTTGCCAGGTCAGCTCTCTTGGCCAGCTCTGGTTGGTCTGACCTCAGGGTGCCTGCAGTCGGGGAGTTATTAGCTGAGAGCTGGCAGCCGGCTGGGAAATAAATCCCCGTGTGTTTGGAAAGCTCCTTGGCAAGGAGGACGGGCGCCCAGCTCCTCTGGTTTGATGCCAGGCGCCGTCAGGCACCTTCTCCCCCAACCACAGGGTGCAGATTTGGCCTGGATACTCCGTCAGCATCCGGAAGAAGGACGGCGGCCTCTTCCTCTTGGTCGATGCCATCCACAAAGTCATCCGCAGCGATTCCGTCCTGAATTTCATGTAAGAGGAAGATCGGGGGGGAAATCCCAGAGGAGCCCTGTGGGGGTGTGAGGATGAGGGGGGTTTATCCAGGTGCCTGGGGCTGGTTCTCGACGAGGTCAGCACCAACCACAATCACCCATCTCGTGGCTGCCGGCGCCGTTTGGCAGCGGGTGTTTTATTTTCGGGAGCATCACCGCGAGCGTCTCCTCCCCGCGGCTCTCTCCCCGCCGCAGGCACAGCCTCTACAAGCAGAACGTCAGCAGCTTCCAGGCCGAGTGCACCAAGCAGCTGGTGGGCAGCGTGGTCATCACCCGCTACAACAACCGCACCTATCGCATCGACGACATCGACTGGGACAAGACCCCCAGGGACACTTTCACCCTGGCCAGTGGCGAGGAGATCACCTTTGTGGACTACTACAGGTAGGGACCTGCTGGAGCATCTTTTGGGGGTGTGCTCTGATCAGGAGCAGGAATGTCTTGTCTGATGTCACCACCCTGATATTTTACCAGCAAAAGCTACGGGATCACCATCAGGGAGCTGGACCAGCCGCTGCTTGTCCACAGGCCCAAGGAAAAGCAGACACCGCAGGGGAGGGTGAGACCTCCCATGGGAAACTGGGACCCCGTGGTCCTGTCTCTGCTCTGTTGCTGGGAGGGCAGGAGCTTGGGGTGCTAATGGTGCCTGTGCCCATCCCTGCAGTGCCAGCTGGACATGGTGTTGCTCGTGCCAGAGCTCACCTACATGACCGGGCTCCCTGACAGAAGGAGAGACAATCGGATGGTGAAGGTCAGAGCATGTTTGAATCCTGGCTTCTTCCAGTGCTGAGGTGGCCACTGGGACCAAGGCAGGGATCGTCCCCCTGCACTGGGCACTGGGGAGGCCACCTCTTGAATCCTGGGGTCAGTTTTGGGCTGAAGCGTGGCCAGAGAAGGGCAACGGAGCTGGGGAAGGGTTTGGAGCAGGAGTCTGGTGAGGAGCAGCTGAGGGCCCTGGGCTTGTGGAGCCTGGAGAGAAGGAGGCTGAGGGGAGACCTTCTGGCTCTGACAGCTCCTGACAGGAGGCTGGAGCCAGGGGGGGTCGGGCTCTGCTCCCAAGGGACAAGCCCAGGACAAGAGGAACCGGCCTCCAGCTGCCCCAGGGGAGGTTTAGGTTGGAGCTGAGGAACAATTTCTTGAGCCCCCTGCAGGGCTGGCCCAGGCTGCCCTGAGAGATGGCAGAGTCCCTGTGATCCCTGGAGGGGTTTAGAAGACACGTAGATGTGGTGCTGAGGGACATGGTTTAGTGCTTGGACTCCATAATCTTAAAGGTCTTTTCCAACTGAAATGATTATAATGGTGAATGCTAGAATAACAGAAAGGCACCACAGCCTCCCTGTCTCTCATTCAAGGCCTTAAACAGCATTCTTTTTCTGTGTGCTCAAAGACAGTGCAAAACCTTACCTAGCATCCGAAGCAAAGTAGTACTCTACAGCTTTCTCCTCCACGGGGAAAAGGCAGGTGGTGCTGTCAACACGGGACAGGCTGCAGCTGCCCTTCTTGTCCTTCCCTAGAAGACAGGAGGGTTAAGTCCCATCTGCTGACAAACCTGGAGGGTGGCTACAGCGTCCGTCTCAAGCCCAGGTCCCCAGGCACAGTACCAACATGAAGCACTATTTTCCTCCCCGTGAGGGGTGGCGGTCAGTTAAGGAGCGGCAGCGGAAGAGGGCAGCACTCGTGCGGCCGTGCCCTTTCTCAGCTGCCTTCCAAGGTTTTTATGGCTTTCCAATGGAGTCTGCAAATGTAATGTTAGAGCAGGGCTTTGAATTTAGAGGAAAACAGCAATAAAAATGCAAGTCAAATTGATGTGTGGCTCCACTAGGAGAAGACAATCGATGCTGCTTTATAAGCAGACATTTACCAACTTTTTCCTGGTGGAATCTGCCCTGTTTATCATTTCAGGTTTCTCCTGGGCTCCCGTTGCACTAACTTCCCTGAGGCTTTGAGAAAGGCAGCAGGATCACTCGCTCCTTGTCAATTATCCTCAGCACTGGGGTTATTCTTTCAGAGCTGCCACCGGTGCGACCGCACTGCTCAGCGAGCGCCGGCAGCCTCACCCACACCAGCTCTCGTCCGGCTGAGCTCACGTGCTCAGTCAGCCAGAGATCAGGCAGTCCATGGTTAAGCACCCGGCCTTGTTCCTGAGCTATCAGATACAACCACCTCCTTCTGATCCAAGAATCAGAGCTGGTGAAGCACTGAGAGCCCCACGCTCTTGCCAGGGGAGCAGCCTTCAGTGTGCTGAAGGGCACAGGGCTCAGAGGAGGCTTCTGAAAAGCTCGTACTGAGCCTTTAAAACTCTCCGTGTTTCAGCAGGGATCCTTCCTGGGGTACTCTGGCCATCTCCAATGCTCTCAAATCCACCCCCCCCAATCCTCTAACTGCAGAAAATACCACGTGCAAAGCTCATCAGGAATGCAGAAAGGACCAGAACACCCCCAGCTCAGCACAGACCTCCCATGGAATGATCTGCCAGGCGCCGTGCTCGGCGTGGTGAGGGGTGGGGGTGGACTCAGCAGCTGATCTAGCAAAACATGACTAGTGCTGAAGAATAACGACATTGGAGTTATTAGATATTTATTCTGTAAGCTCTAATGTTGTTTCACCTGCTGGATACTGATCTGATTCAGGGATGTTAAGTGGAGCTCGTGAGGTTCAGGTTTATACTTCTGTAAATGAAAATGTAAAGCAGAAAATACTGCTTTCATGTTGATACGTGATAAGAAGGTTCCACTCAGCCAACAATTTAAAGCCCTCCACACAGTTATTGAGCCAGTAAATGAGGAAAACCAGCTCCTTTGTGGTTGAGGTGAGATGGGACAGAGTGATTCATTGTTGAGAAAGGACAGAGCAAAGGTGTTAGTGGCCCCTCGCCAGCAGAAGCACCCACACTTGATCCAAACATGCAAATTTTGCTTCTCAAAATAGAATGTTTCCCTGCATTGACTTTATTATGTGGCAGCACTTTCCTGTGTTGCAGATTCCCTGCTGAGCTGGAACTGGACCATGTTTGAACTGGGCACGTACACAAGCGCTCCCCACCCATCTCACCGAGGAGCGGTCGAGTCACAGCCAATTATGGTTGTGATGGGACCCGTGGCTCCATTTACCCACAGGTAACCTGGCAGGTGCTGTAGAAGCAGCAGGCCTCCCACTGACCACGATTTAGATGCAAGACAGAAGTAATCTTTTCATCTTTTCCCTTCAAAACCAAAGAATTCACACAGGTAGAGTGCAAAATGGGGGTGGTGTTTCTCCATTTCAGAAAAGCCTCCGTGCCTCTGCAAGCTGAGGGACTTTGGTTCTTGAAGCCCCTGGGAATTGAGGCAACCCGAATTTGACTCTAAACTCTTTAGACTGATTTAAGAGAAATACGTATGGTGAAGAAACAAACCCTTGCCTAGTGTGGATTCTGGTAAAGCAGCTCCCGCCAGAGAACGAACGATGTTCACCTTTCAGCGAAGAGAGGTTCGCTTCTCCTCTGGCAGAAGAGCACAGACCTCACCCACCGAGCTGTGGCTGCCCGAGGCTCTGGGCTGCTCGGGGTGGAATCACGGTGATTTACAGGAGCTAAGAATCAGAGAAGTGCTCTCCTGCTTCAGATGTGAACTTAGCTCAGCCCATCCCACCTGATGGGTCAGCCTTTCAAGGAATTATTACGTAATGTGAATTAAAAATGATTCACCCTGATAAAGGAGCAAAGGGAAGTAAAGTTCCAGCCTCAGGCCAACCTTACTGCTTCTACCAGCACCTGCAATCCAGATCCACACTATGACCAGGAGCAAGGACGTGGCTTTTTGACACTGACCTCCAGAAGGAATTCTGGAGAACTCTTGCATTAGGATTATTAGCAGCCTCCTAACAGAGCTTTGCTCAATTGCTTTGTGCTTTTTAAGGTAATTTGCTGTTTCCTTCTGTAATCAGCACTGCAGGGAGCACACGGCACAACCTGGCATCAATTTTGCACATTGGCCAAGCTTTCTGTTGGAAGATCTGAAATGGGATGGGTGGATTTTCCTGCGTGTCACTCATGGTGTTTCTGATCAAGAGGAATTCCAATTATCCCACTCGTTTCACTACGCTACACGGAAAGCAACGACCACATATTAAAGAGACAATGCACATTGGTCTCCTTTATGATTCTTTTCCTAAAGAACTGGAGGATTTGTCTGAAATTTCAAGTATTAGATTTCCCCGGGTAGGCACCTTCCTCCATTTTTATGGATATTCCATCAAAAGAATGATCCATAGATTGTACAGCTGAAAGTGCAATTGGGGAAAATCAAAACAAAACAAAAACAAAACAACAAAACAAACAAACTTCAGATAATCAGTGAAAATAAATGTGTTACACACATACAATTAAGGATTACTGCTAATTACCCAACCTCAGCCAAGAGTACACATGGACAGAGCTCACTGGGTCTGGTCTTTCCCGTTATCCTGCCAGGAGCTGCCACCAGCAGCAGCTCTGGGCTCAGGGAGATGTCCTGTGACAGTTGGTCCCATTGCTGCAGGGCACAGAGAACCAGTCCAGTGCCCAGCGACTGAACAGGTTCCGACTCCTCTGACAACCATAAATTACAGGGTAATTCTGAGCCACTTTTCAGTGGTGCAACTAAGTGTCTGCGGTGGTAAAATGCGTGTGAGAGAGAGATGGATGGATAGCATGACGGTGGAGTGTTGGAGGAGAAGGTTTGTGACTGTGAGAATCCTGTATCCTGCAGCACACTGTCATTGTTGTGCTAGTCCCTGAACACCAACATGCCATGCACAGCATATAGGCTTAACTGTGTAAGTTTAACTATCCTGTTACCTTTACTACACCAAAATAAGCTATTTATTCTACCCTGCTGCATCAGCAAGTGTTTTCCTTACAACCTTTGATTATAAAACCAGAGACTAACTTGAGGCACCTGGTGGTACAGCAAGGCTAAAAACTTTTTTTTTTTTTTTAACCAAAGTTTTCACTTACAGCTGAACATTTAAAAGCATAACATGTATTGCAGAGCACAGAACTGCTTGTGAAACTCTGCTCTCGTGCACTGGTCCGAGTGCAACCGGAGCGCGGTGGCTCTGGGGAGGGGACGCTCACACTCACCCGTCCGGTAGAGTATGGGGATGTGGTCGGTGGAGAGCTTGTGCTCGCTGCGCACGCCTATGAGCAGGGGGCTGCCTCGCCTGCAAGAGACATCGAGTTACAGCCCTCGGCACCCAGGGACTCATCGCCCTGACCTGAAGGGAGCATTCCAAGCCAGCACGGTGACCCAACGGACCCACAAACCAGAGCGAGCTCCTCCCAGATGAGCTGCTGGTGCTGCAAACGTGGGGGCCGCGAGACAGAGAGAAAAGAATCTCTGAGTAAAGCAAGGCCGGGACGCGAGGAATGTGTTGCAAGTTTAGCCAAAACTCTGCGAGGGGAGCTGCAATCCCATGGACACCCCCTGTCTGCTCACTGTGTATCTACAAATGGCTGTGGGCACCCAAATCCACAACCTCTGCCGGGCACCCATACGGTTAAACCAGCCCAATGGGTGCCCCAGCATCAACTCAAACGGAGGACTTGTCCAAGTGCTGCCCCAGTGGCAAACACAAAGGAAGAGACAAAACCATCTCCTTTCCAAGCTCTCACAACCAGCCTACAAGAAAAGGCTGTTCCAGAGCAGTTGCCATACAGGTGGGTCAGCAAGAAAATTTTAAAAACATTTTTTGGTGTGATAAATGGAAAACAAGAGAAAGGAAATTAAAACCAACAGCCACCCCTACCCAGCACATACAGTGTGATGAGAACAACCTCTACTCCCACCATCTTTGAACCCGGGGGTAGAAAACCAAGCAACATGCAGGGGGCAACAGGAATGTTCCTTCCCACGGCAATGCTCACCTGGTACCGACAGCCTGCCCAGGAAAATGAACACTTTTGAACACAAGGGCAAAAGCACCTTCCTGAAACAAGAGAAATACAAACTGTTTATCCCTTCATTCAAGGCCTGGGTCACCATTTTGGGGTTCCCAGCACCAAAGCTGCACCCGTGTTTCTGTGAACAAGCCAGAGATACTGGACAGAGCCACCAGAAGCTCCACCCTAGAAGGGTGTCCCTTCCCTGAGCCTGGGTGGCTCATACTCAACCACTTCATGAGTCCTCAGAACACTCAGATGCTGCACTCGGTCATCACCGTCCCCGTGCAAGAGCTCCTTGGTTCAGAGCACAGCAGAGATCTGGTGAAAGCAGCACCAAAACCTTGGGGTGCTTGCTCAGCTGTGATGCCACCGCCACCTGCCAGTGAAACACGTTCTTGGGCTGCTGCTCCTACAGCTCCTGCCAGGTGACCACTGAAAAACCACCTCCTGACCCAGGTCAGCAGCAGCTGGACGCTGTTTCTGTGCCCAATTTGCAAACCTGACCGTGGAGGCAGCTCCCACAAGGGGTCAGCACCTCTCCCTCATGCAGCTTGCAAAGAACATTTGCAGCTCGGGCCGATTTTCACTGCCCCAAAGCAGCTCCCACCCCTGGCACGCTCACCACACAACACACCAGGGACCAGCTGCCTCCAGATGCTTCTGCACCCCAAAATTTCAAACACTTTTCACGAGTATTGACTAAACATTAAAGAAAAATGAAAGTACATCTGAAATGAACCATCACAGGTAGGAGAAGCCAAATCACTCCTCGTGGTGCCGCAGCGGCCGCGGCGCATCACCCTGGGCCGCACGGGTGTGGGTGTTGGTTTTGGTGGGTGCGTGTCCCCCCCGTGTCCCCACCCCGCGCCCTGCTCCCGGTGTTACCAGCTGCTGGATGACCCTCTCCACCAGCGTGGTGAAGCTGATGTCGTCGCTCTCCCGGTTGTCGTACATGTACTTGACCAGTTTGGCGATGCTCTCCGTGTCCGTCTCCGACTCGAAGTCGTAGCCCTTGCTCTCCTGCAGCGACAGCACGCGGTGGGTCACAGCCCTCTGCCCCCCCCTTCCCACCCTGCTCTTCCTTCTTTCCTTTTCTCATTTGCTTTTCCTTCCCTTTCCCTCCTCCCTTTCTCCTTCCCTTGTTCCTGCATTTCCTTTGCCTTCTTCTTCCGCCTTCTTTCCCGTCCTTTCTTTTTCCTGCCTTTAACTTTTCCTTCCCTCCTTTTCTCATGCCTTTCCTTTTCTTTGCTCCTGCCTTCCTCCCCACCTTTCCTTCGCCTTCTTTTTTCTTCTTGCCTTTCCTCTTTTCCTGCCTTTCTTTCCTTCTTCACTTCTTTTATCCTTCCCCTCTCTCTGCATTTCTTCTTCCTCTTTTTTTCCATCCTTCCCCCACTTTTCCTTGTTCCATCCTTCCTTCATTTCTTTTCTCCTTCTTTTCTCTTCTCTTCCTTCATACTTTCCTTTCACCCTTCTGTCATTCTTCTTTTTCTTCTCTCCTGACTTTTCCCCTTTTCTTTCCTGCCTTTCCTTCCTTCTCCTCTCTTTTCAGCCTTTTGTTTCCTGCCCTTCCTTAACGCTTCCTTCCCACCTTTCCTTCCTTCCCTCTTGTCTTCCTTCCTTCCTGCAGTTTTTTCTTCCTTCCCTCCTGCCTCTCCTCTTCCCCCTTCCTGCCTTTTTCTTTTCCTCATTTCCTTTTTTCCCCTCTTTCCTGCCATTCCTACATGTCTTTTTACTTTCCTTTTCCCCTCTTCCTTCTTCCATTTTCCTTTTTTTCCTTCCTCCTTTTCCTACATTTCCTCTTCTTTTCTTTCTTCCTTCTTTCCTACCCTTTCCTTTTGCTTCCTTTTTTCCTTTGTTCTTTCCCTCCCTTCCTTCCTCCCATTTCCTTTTCACTCCTTCCCTTCCTTTCCCCCATTTCCTTTTCACTCCTTCCCTTCCTTTCCCCCTTTTCATTCCTTCCTTCCCTTCCCCCTTTCCTTCCCTTCCCCCTTTCCTTTTTCCTTCCCTTCCCCCTTTCCTTTCCTTTTTCCTTCCCTTCCCCCTTTCCTTTCCTTCTTCCTTTCCTTCCCCCTTTCCTTTCCTTCCCCCTTCCCTTTCCTTCCCCCTTTCCCCCTTCTTCTCCCTTTTCCCTTGCCTCTGTCTTCTCCATCAGACATGTTTCCTTCCACTTCCTTCTCGGCCTTCCCGGTCCGTGGGTGTGGGGGAGGGCGGACAGGGGGGTCCAGGAGGAAGCACGAGCGTGGCCGGGGGTGAAGTGCAAAAGGGGGGAGCGGGTGTGAGTTGGGGGTGTCACTCACCAGGAATTTCCGCAGGTCTTTGTAGTTGGTGATGATGCCGTTGTGGATGACGATGAACTCTGGGGACAGAGAAGGCCCCGCTCAGCCCCGGCACCAGCCCCTGGTTGGCCGCGTAGCGCGGGCACCGGAGACCACGGGGCTCTACTGCGCGACGAGCCGAACTCGGCAGAGGTGGGAATCACAGAACCATGGAATCACTCGGGTTGGAAAAGACCTCTAACTAAGATCATCGAGTCCAACCGCTAACCCAGCATCACCAATCCCACCGTTAAACCACACCCTGTGATAAACCCCAGGCCTCAGCTCCGGCCACCCCTTCCTGGGACACGCCAGGCAGTGCAGATGGCGGTGACCTTCTCCAGACGCTCCGAGACTTGGGGGTTCCCCAAGTGAACCCACTCACCATTGTTTTTATCCGAGCGCTGCGGGTGGCTGTTGATGGGACTGGGCTCACCATGGGTGGCCCAGCGGGTATGGGCGATTCCAAGGTGCACGTCAAACTCAATGTCGAGGTCCATGTCCTGTTGCTCTGCAGCAGAAGCAGGAGAAGTTTTTAGTAGTGAGGGGCTGTCCCAAGCCCTCTCGGGTTGTGAGGCAGCAACACCAACAGGGAAACAGAACCAGCAAAACTGACAGAACATCAAGTGTGTTTCCAGAGGATTCACCACACGGACACACACGAGAGATCTCCTGCACCCTTCACCCCACCAAAACAAAAACCAGCTTTTAAGAAAGAACCCAACCTTAATGTCTCCTCTTCGGGGTCCACCCTGTCACCCAGCACACGCTGTCAGCTGGGACTGAACCAGCCAGTTCAGGGGTACACACCACGACGGTTACAACGCTCACCTCCAGACAACCTACCCTTAGCAGTAACAGATCTTTGAAATAAAACTAAAAAACCCCCACAGTCCTTTCGTTACACAAATGTCTCCGTAATCTCCTTAAAACTGTACATCCTGCAATTTTCTGGAGCAGACAAACATCTCCCCAGGAATATTTTGTTCACCTCGGATTTCTACGGGTGACACTCAACACACAGAATGACAAGAGGACATTCCAAGGGAAGAGAGCAGGCAAGGAACACAAGGGCAACACGTACTGTGAACCTCTTCGTCCAGAGCCTTCACTTTCCCCTTCTGTTTGATAAGCTGGATTTTGCAAGCATTTGCTTCCCAGTCTTTGTCGTTTCCACCATCGACTCCCACACCTAAGGAGGTGAAGAAAGAGTGTGAAGTGCAGAAAGTCACAGGGTTTTACATCAAGAAATAATGCTCTTTTATTTTTTTTTTCTCCAGTGCCCTTTCTCCCCTCGGCCAACCCTCCAAATAAATGCAAGAAACCCCTCAGATGAGTGGTAGATCTTCCCTTTGTTGTCCTGGAGGTATTTCTAAAGCCTTAGAAAACAGGCATTGAGAACATTTAGAGAGACACATTTATTGGAAGTTAATCCAAACCTCAGACCACGCGACCACAGGCACATCCAATTTGTGTTTCAGCTTTCATCAGAAGCAGGAGATGGCAGAAACCACTCGCAAACACACCACAAAAACGATCAGTTACAAGCCAAAACTTAAAAAAAAACCCAAACAAAAACAACCAGAAGAACTGCTGGTGGGTGAGAGCTACCTGCAGAATCATAGCCACGGTACTCCAGGCGCTGGAGCCCTTTGATAAGGGTCTCCAGGATCTCCCGTCTTGTCCGGGGAACATGGTAGTTCAGGTAAGCGAAGATGCCTGCGTGGGGGAAAAGAGCATCATCTTAGAATCACAGCTGAGGAAACTCTGGATGTGCCATCTCCTTGTGTGTGCACCGAGACTCCCACAGGCCCCACACCGAGAACCCTGGCAAGAAGGTACCACCACATTGACAGCTTTTCCTGACCCCGCCTGAGGTCCGGTGGAGAAGGTGTCACCAACATTTGAGGTCAAAACTAAGCCCAGAATGGCAGCAGCCTTCTGCTGATGCTGAAAGCTACTGAAGGGGACAAGCCTAGGAGAAAGAACTGCCACGTGAGCTGGACCAATGTGACAGAAGGAGCTGTCAGGGGACAGGAAACGAGTCACTTCAGAGATAAAAACCAAGCGTCACCAACACTGAGCTTTGCATGCTGAAGAACCATCTACAGAAGGAATCTTTCCTCGAACAGCTTTCTCCAAGTTCCTCCCACTGACTCACAAAGACAAAAAAAAAAGAAAATAAAATCATTTAACTCATGCAAACGAACACCCTCAAACTAAGGCAGCTATTTTTCCTGTAGGTTGCAAAAGAAGATAAATCATTGCTTCTTTTTTTTAAGCAGAGATGGGGACACAGAAATTCCCAGCTCTCTGATGCCAACTGCGTCTCTATTTCAGACCGAATTCCTTCGTGCAGCAGTAGCACGAGGAGACATTTACAGGATGCTAGAAATATCTGGACTTGAAATCTACCATTTCAGCCTTACATTTTAGAAGAGAAAAATACCTGCACAGAATAAAAGCCAGACAGGTTTCACACAACCATCCACGGATGTCGGTGCTGGGAATTCAAGGTTTGTAATATGAGAAACTTGATGAAAAGCTCTCGAGGAGAGGGGAGTTCAGCTGCACACACACGAAACCAAAATCCTTTTAAAGCCAGCCCAAATATTTGATTTTTTTTTTTTTAACCCTGCTGCACAATCTGCTTCACAGCTCCCAAACTTTTATTCGCATGAAAAATTCCACACCTGAGATGATTTTTGGAACCTTTACACTTCCTTTCAGATTATGGTCTAGGGGTGGACTTGCAGAGTAGGGTGAATGGTTGGACACAATGATCCCATGGGACTTTTCCAACCTAGCTGATTCTGTGATTATTCTAAAGAACATTTGAAAAATGGCATTCTTAAACTGGTTTGGGATTAGACTAAAGGATTCAAAACCTTTTTATGTCTTAATTTATTGTGTAAGTAGAAAGTTGGGCTACCTGGCGTTGATGGACACACTGAATAACCACAGCAAAGTGCTGGTAGATTTACAAGGGGCTTTTTAGCCTGAGCATGGACAATAAGGTCACACAGCCAAGAACTGCTCTGACACTCTCCCAGTTCCTTCTCCCTTTTCCATGGGCTTCAGTTTGTCCTAAGATTCATTCACCTTCCCACAGCACCAGCAGGAGAAGCTCCATCTCCCTGCAGTTCTGCTGCACAAAGAGCACACCACCTCCTGCTTATTTTCTCCTTTATTGCTAGGAAAAAAATACAATGCATGTTCCAGTTCCTCTTGCTTAAATGGCCTAGTCAGATGGAAAACCGAAGAAAGGAGCTTTTCACTTGGTTTCTTTAGCTCTTTAGCTTCTACCTTCATTCCCCTCAAACCCAAAGCCTTTTCTGGCAACCACCTGCAACTATCCAGGCCCAAAGCTTGTAACAATTTGCTCTTCCATTGCTCCTGATGTCCCAAACCAGCCCCACACAGAGCCCTGCTGCTGCCACCTCCCGATGGCGCTTGTTCAACCAGAGTGTTGGTTCCTGTCACCGCCCAGACAGGGCGACGTTCTCCTCCACAGACCTCACAATCCACAGCTAAAAGCTCCACAAATAAATAGTTAAAAAAAACCCAAACCCAACACTGACTGCAGTTAACAACCTCTGCTGTATTTCAAAAGCCTCCTCTGAAGGATACTTCCCCCGCACTCTCAATTTCCAGCCCTTCCTCCCCACCCTTCTGGGCAAAACCCAACGTTTTCCAGTTTGAGATCCTTAGTTTATTTTGCTTCTAAAAATCTGCATTCCTCGGGCGAACAGCAAACTCCCTGTTTACAACTTGCTGCTGACTCCAAAGAGCTGTCAGCCCAGCCCAGGGGCAACACATTTCAGCTACATCCTGGATGCCTAAAATCCTTTAAATGCCTTCCAGGTCCTAGAAGAGGAGTCCAAAGCGGACTGCTCTGAGCAGGCAGCTGGAAAAGCCCCTCTCTGTATTTACCACAAGAGTCCCAGACAGGCGCCCAATGCGATGGTACTCAGCAAAAATAACAGGCACAAACCATAAAGCAGAGAAAACAAGACCCCAGATGCCTTCAGAAAGGCAGGTGGGCTTCCAGCAGGTCCTGACATTTCCCCTGATACGTTCCCTTACAGGTCCTGACACTTCCCACCTACCCCGGCATCCAAAGTAAAGCGACAGAGTTCAAACCAGCAAGAGCAATTATGGCAATGGGAAGGCTGCTCACATCTTTCCAAACGAGCAAACTCACTTCAGAAGTGAAAGCTCTCTCCATGTTCTATGCGCCATGGAAGCACAAGGGTCCCCTTCCTACCCAAACCATGCAGCCTTGGAGCAATTTTTGATGGCACTGGGCAGCTCCTCTCTCCCCATTAGCTGGGCCCATCATCAGCTCCCTGGAAGCACTTGAGAGTCTCTGTGTCCCCCTCTGTGGCATTTTGGGGGTCTCACTGTGGCATAACCCCCCCCACTCCGGCATAACTCCGCTAGCACCGCATGGCACCAAAGGCCACTCGAGTGGGACACAATCCTTTGAGCAAACAGGGCCTGACGACGAGCGCAAAGGTGCTCCGGGGTTGGAACGTCAGGCTGGCCACAGCCAGACAGCTCCTGGAAGCCCTTTCCAGTGAACAGCAGCACTGAGAGAGGCACAACAGCCCCATTGAGGGGAGCACAGAGGAGGCCTTCTCCCCTGGCACAAAGGCTCTTCCTTCTCCCCTGGCATGGAAGCCCTTCCTCCCTCCTCCACCGTCAGGGCATCGCACTGAGCGGCTGCAGGGCTGCCAAGCGAAGGGTGAAATGGAGCCACTGTAAAGTCTGGGGAAGGAAATGCAAGAGGTACAACAGGTAGAGGCACAGGCCGAGAAGGTAGAAGGAAAGAGGACTAGAGGAATGTGGAGGGGAAGTACAGCAAGCGAATCGCAGGCGGTCTGCTCTGCCACCTTACATCCAGAATTATTTCCCCTTAGGCAGGGCTGACTTGGGACATCTTTATTAAATGTTTTCTTTTGTGAGGATAAGACAAGAGGAACCGGCCCCAAGTTGCCCCAGGGCAGGTGGAGGTTGGAGCTGAGGAACAATTTCTTGAGCCCCCTCTAGGGCTGTCCCAGGCTGCCCAGGGCAGGGGTGGAGTCCCCGTGATCCCTGGAGGGGTTTCCAAGCCCCCCGTGGAGC
>JANIJG010015915.1:3990-14220 GCA_024611175.1 Megaceryle torquata
AATAAATTGAGACAAAATTTTCTGGAAATTTAGGTGTGGTTTTAAAGTTAACTAAAAAACGAAAAAAGATTCACACCCTGATCTCAACCCCTCCCCCCCCCCCCCCCCCCGTGGAGGTTTCCCTTCACAAATTTCTACCCAATCACAAACAAATAAGCAAATGACAAAATCCTGTGATTGAAACCAGTTCCTTTCTCCAAACTGGAGAGGCCATTAATTTTCAAATATTTTTGAGATGTACACACATGTCAGTTACATAGTCTATCCAAACACTTCAGGGATAGTCTCCAAATTACACAGTCAAAGCTGAGAATATAAACTCCATTAAGTAATCTGTATGAGTTCCACTGCAGTGTCCCATAGGAAAGGCTGTCCCTTTCATCCTAGAGAAATCAGTTTATAGTAACTAGGTTAGATTACTGGCTGTGAAAGGATTAGTTTTAGAAACCTTACGAAAAACAAAGTTGCAGGTAGAGTCAATGGTTGAGACTTAGGCATCCCTTGTGGTAGGGATAAGCAGAGCCTCCACGGTGCCCTTCATCAGAGACTGTGTAAGCTAGAAAAAGTGGACCCAGGAAGATTTGCTGTTATTAAAATATTTAGTGCAATGTGCAATTCCATAGGATCAGGCTGCAGTTACTTTCAGACTCAACCATGCTGCGGGTGAACCGCCAGCTACTGAAGATTCCAAATAATGACTCAACTCATTAAAAGAAACTCAGTCACTGTCAAAACCTCTGAGTAAGAGCTCAAATAGCTGAAGACATCCCTTTCTTCCTTGTGGTTAAGCATTTGAAGCTGGTTCATGGCAAAAGAAGGTTTGCTTCCTTGTCTTTTTTAAGGATAACACAAACTAGGAGGCAGAGAGGACTATACAAGTACAAGTAAACATATACAATTTTGGCTTTTCCTGATGACATTTTGGTTTTGGGACAACTTTGTGGGAAATTTTTATTTATGACTGATTTATGGTTATTATGTAAAACCTATTTTTCCCAGTGGGTCTTGTGAGAGGATTTTAGTAATAGTGACCCCAGTGGGATAGGTTACAGTGTTATTAATACATCAGAACATTAACATCTTTCATGTAGCAATAGACTGCACTCTCTGTAAAGTGCCAGCCAGGTAACAATTTTAAAAGACCAGAAAATAAACATATCACTGGTTCGTAACACAAACTTCTAAACCCCCCCGATCAATTTTCTCAGCTGTTTATCTTTTATAGATAAAACTATTTACAGATTAAAGTAATTTTACATAAATATTTGATGCTAGACTTCATTATGAATCTGGGTTTAGTAACAGAGACTAAGACAGAACATTTCACAGGCAGCATTTTCCAATACAAAATCATTTAAGCATCTGCCGACTGCAAGAATAAATGTCTCTACCAACTTGTCAGAGCTTGTCAGGCCTATAATTATGTTCTACAGTATTAAAGAAACTACATTTGATTGTGTGGGTATGAACTGAAAAAAACAACAATACCAAATTATGAAGGCTACAAGCAAAACAGACTCAGTGACAATATGTGCACTGTCTACTGACCAAGTGCTCTTTATCTGTTGTCCCCCTCTGCTGTGTGCACAGGCCCTGACAACTGTTACCCCCGTGTCATCCTACCTCAAAGGATTTTTATTGCAAAACTGATATGCACCTCCCCTCCTACAGGGATGCTAGTATCTCAGCATACTACTGACAGCCTACAGCCATCCCACCTGACACTGCTGTCACACCAGGTGTTGGGAGCTAAAGAAAGTCATATTAGATCAGTTGCTTAACTGAAGTCCTCCAAAGAACATATTTAGCACTGGCTATTTAGGAGGCGACAATGTTTTCTGTATACGGTCACCCTTTCCACACAGTTGATTAGATGGTGCCTTTTGAAATCCTCACTGCAGTTCCATCTGTAAATGATATTCAGCTTTTCCCTTCACCCCAAACTCTGGTAACACTTCTTGGTGCTGTTGTGGAGCTTTCATATTCACCTTCTTTTGCACCCCAGGCAGTTGGTTACATTTAAACAGTTCACAAGCAGCTTCCTTATATTCTATTACTAACATAAGAAGGGAGAGTTGCAAGCTTTGGTAATTACTGACCACAAAGAAGAAAGGTAAATACACCTTTTAATAACAATGTTATTTTTAAATTGAAAGAAGACATTTCCAGTTTACTAATCCAAAACACCCCGATTCCCAACTTTGAATATGCCTACATGCATCCTGCATTTCTCTCACTCGCAGAACACAGAGAAGGTACTGAAAGAATTAGTAGTTTTACTGCCTGCAATTAGCATAACAGTGATATTGTAGATATTACCTCTAAATGATACCATACATGCTAATTATAGAGATAAAAAAGCTACTTAACACTAATTTAACTTCAAATACTTTAATCTTCTAACCACAAAAAAAAAAAAAAAAAGAAATCCTACAATAAAACCTTAAGTTTTATCCAATCTTTAGACATGACAATCACTTTTAGTCAAAAAAATGAATTTCAAAGCTATACTGTTAGAAGGTCTATTCTCTTCTCTACTATTTAAGCCCTATACAAAAACTAACCTGCAGTCAGGAAAAAAAAAAACCACCAAAGCCAACACATACTAAAGGCTTATGCTATCACATTGACATTAAATGACATAAGGCAATTTATTTCTGTGATGCACTTAAATAAATAAATAAAAATGCGTGACACTATGTTAGGCATTAGAAAGAGTTTAGTTTTGCCAAAACCACTATGACACTGTAAGATAAGCAAAGAAACTCTCAGGATGTCACACCACAGAAAAACACTCCCTTTTATCTCCATCCTCAGACTGTCATTCACCTGAAGCCTGGTTCCTCTTGCACAGAATTTAGCAAAAAGAAAAACCACCAACTGACATTCAAGACCTTAGAGTCATCATTTTCTTCCAAGAGACAATCATCATTCCAAACTGGGTCCATATGGTCTTGTTTTGTTACAGTTCTGTCTGTGCTTGAGGAAGTTCTCTGTTCTGTCGTAGAACAGAATTCTTTAAAAATGGTGTTGCAGGTGAAGTAATGTTTAAGTCAGAATTATGATCTCTAACTTGAGACAAGAAAAATCTTTAAAAGTAGCTGCACAAAATACAGAGTGTAAGAAAACATTTTCATTTTCTTGATAATTCTATTATTCTTTGCTTTATTTACTGTGTTTTAATCTTGGTAGAGTCAAAACACTGTACATGACTACATAAGTGACATTTCATGAAGCCATGGAAGGTTTTTGGCTCATATCATCCTGTAAATGAATAATACTGCTTAACTATTTCTAAAAACACATAAGTAGTAAAAAAAAAAAAAAAAACAAACCAGTGTTATTTTAAGAAGCTATGGTACAAACTGCTAAATGAGTTAGAAATCCATAACCACCTTAAGCAAAACAATGCTTAAAGGGGAAGAAAGTTTTTGTCCATTCCTTTTAACAGCAGCTGAAGAGGATAATTTCAAGCAGTCTGATTGTTGTAGCAAGCTGTACGCCTGCAAACTGAGTCACTAGTCAAAAGTCATTTGAATGGAAGCAGCCCTGGTCTTCCAAACACAAGCCTGCCACAGCACAGAAATGGGCAGAAGCAGCCTGCAGAAAGCTGTCAGTATTTTCTGTATTGCACTTAATATAGAGATAAGCTCATACTTGACCTATCTGCAATCATCCAGCCACCTCTTTTCTCCCAAAGTACTGTTTCTTTTACGTGGAAAAGTGAACTCCACATGACTGTCATTTGCAGTGTACAGCAGGATCCTCCAGCCATCTGAGGGCAGGTCTAAAGACCATTCCATTCCCCCTACTCATCCCGCCATCCCTCCCCAAGGCATCTAATCCATCCTTCCCAAGCCTATTCTCATCTGTGTCAAGCACAATCATCTACCAAACCCTTCCCACAACATTGCAGAGTTCTGCCACTTCTGTCAGTGCTGGGGACATCAGGAATGCTTGCTGATGGTATGAGGTGACACTTCTTCTAGTGGCATCTGCCCCCCTCTCTTCTAGTCTCTCTCCAAGCTGCAGCAGCAATGGCAACAGCAGGAGAAGAGAGAGAAGTGTTGAAGTACTCGGATAATGTTCTGCTCAGATGGCTATTGCCTGTCTCTTTGGAGTAAAATTTAAAAAAATAAGTTGAAAGAAAAGGTTTTCAACCAGGATAAGGCCCATATTTGATCACACCTGGTTTATTCCAGGAGAAAGTATTCTTCCATTTTCTCATAAGGGATTACGGGAAACACATCATGAGATTCCCAGCTTTTTTTTGTAGAGAAGAGAGGATTCAGCTTTATTACAAGTCTGTATCGGAGCTAGTCAGCCAGATTTTATTTTAACTTGACGGAAAATAAAACACACTTCTAGGCTAAGATTCAACCAATTATTTGAGACATCTGCCTTCAAGTAAATGAGACTCGTTTGAGGCACAGACTGCTGAATCCTAACCTACCATGGGCTGACCAAGGAATTACAAATGGATACATTGGATTACAGAGGCATCTGTGCTTAACTCTGTTGTTTGTTTAGATAAGGCTGCTAAAAGATTGGAATTTCAGTAATCATTCTGAAAAATCCTTAAGTGGATCAGTTGAATTTCTGTCTTGGCTTATTGGACAACTGTTCTATGTAAGGCTCATTCTCTAGAGTATCAGGAATAAAACCTTTTAAAGATATTACCTTGGCTTTTAGGTGTTGGTTTTGTTTACTTTAAACTGTTCTCATTACAGCTAGGTCAACTGTAAACTAGCTGAATTGTAAACTAGCATAAAAGACAGTTTGGATTTTCAGGAAGTTACATTTTACTTAAAACTCACGAAATGGCATGAAGACCACGGGAGAGGATCTCAATTTTACAACTGTGCTGCACTCAAACTGACAGTATGTAAAGAGGTGTAATAGAAACTGAGAATGCACCATGTATTTCTCATATTTTACTGCATGTGCAGTTGTATCTTGCGGGTATTTTGCATGGGACCTAGAAGCTGAATTATTCTGCTACTGCTAGTCTAATTAGGAAGGTAGAAAATGTACTAGTCATAAAAAAAATAGCACCATCTGGGCAGGGCTGTTACTTCTCAAAAGAAGTGGTGGCAATTAAAGCAGAGATTGGTGACCTTGGCTGAAGTATCTGACAACATGCAAATACGCAGGAAAATACCTTCAGCAAAATGTATGACTCCAGCGTGGAAGGTGTAACTTTAGTTCATAAATACAAATAAAGTGACAGACACAGAGATTAACAGAAAATATGATGCAATTCCTAACAAAGTGGGGGCAGGGTGGGGTGGGAAGCTAAAGCAACAGCACTTTGGTTTAGGAGTTAGGTGATGTAGATAGAGCTATTTGAACCAGATACATTTATGAAATATTCTTTTCTGGTTAGAGAGACCACATGTAGTATAAGTCACTTACATGGGCACACTACTGATACAACATTGTACTGAGGATGCTGTCACGCCATTACTATCAGCAGTTGCTATCTGCTACTATCTTCTTACTACTAGTTGTGAAATGCATGCTTCCTTCTGTTTCAGTAGGATTGGTAGGAGTATATATAAATTATTATTGACATACTGAAGTCTTGATGGAATTGATTGCTATGAAATATGGGTTTCTGTAATGCTGCAGAGCAGACTGAATACACTAAGGCTGGAACAGTGTAAACAAAGGCTAGAACTAGTCAAAAATGGGAAGTTCAGTACTGTCATTTGGTATTTCAGCACTGTTTTTTTATCGAAGACGTGTGCCAAAACTCAGTCAAAAAGCCAAAAACATCATACATATTTTGTAGAACATGAAGTACCAGAAAATTTCAAGTAGAAATGCCAATATTTTCTGTTTAGACAGTAATGTAAAATTGAAACGCAAAGCTATACTTTGAATAAAGTCATTTTGGTTTGCATGGAACATGCGAGTCTCACGATACACTGCAATGGCCAAACAAAGGGTATGACAACAACAAAAGCCCCAAGGAAAGGCCTGAAAAGGTCTAACACAGGAACCAGACATGGACACTAACTGTCCAAATAGAAGTACTTGTAAGCAATCACATCAGTTGGGGTGAACAAAGATTAACATCAAATTGAACTGGAATGCACTGCTTCAGTAGCTTGACTCTATAAAGTGGAATGTCATTTTGAATACCAAAAAAAGAAAAATCAAGGAGTATGGGCAAAACTGTAGTTTCCCCCATGAGAAAACATGTTAGTAGAGAATTGCTAATGCCTGAGGAAAAGAAATATGTGTATATGTATATATACATATATTTACATGCGTAATATGCATTTTTATAATACAATCTCCCTACAAAATCTATCATTTTCCCCACAATCTGTACAGCAGAACAGTTGCAAAGGAAGTAGGTAGTAGAGGAGAGTCAAGCAGGGCTGGCAGTAATATTAAACAGGCTGTTGCTGTCTCCTTCCCTACATCACCTGGGGAGGTGTCCAGCAGCTCACCATAGAGCAAAGAGGCAGCATCACCATGCAGCTATAACCCAAACCACAGCTGCTGCCAGCTCCAGACACAGCACCTTCCCAAAGAGGTGGCCGCTGTCTGGAGCGCCAATTTTCCACAGGGTGCGACTCCAAAATTACAGTTGCCAAAATTGCCATCTTTGAAATAGTTTATCTCCAGGCACTAGCAAAATGGGTTTAGAATGTGCTTCATCTGATGCATATTGTGAGTCACACAGTAGCGTATGTTTCCTCATGTCAACACTCAGAAGCAGGCTGATGTTTGTTAATTAGCAGTAAGCCCTGTTTTCTTGTCAACATTTGTTTTCCACTGTTTTCACTACATGCTATTTGATACTGAGTGAATTTTTTTAACCTTTTGAAGTTTTTAAACGTTTTGGGTTTGCCCCCCCCCCCCCCCCAAGATTTGCAGCAATTCTTTTCTGTAGAAACCCTCTACTTTACTTGCTCTGTGCAACACATTATTTGTTTGGATTGTGGAACCTTGTGGGTCCCTAGCTAGGTGTGTTCATCTCTGTGATACATAATAGGAGGTTCTGAGCCCTCTCCTTCTGCTGTTAAAGTACAATTAGCAATAGTGGGTTTTGCTCAGTCATGACCCTCCTCAGTAATCTCAGATCATATCAGCCCACAGACTGAGTATGTCTTGATTTCATAATAGAAATAAAACATCTCATCACTTAATCTTTCCTCATGCAGCACTCCATCCCCAGTATCTAACAGTCAAAATTATTGTAGTAACAAGGACAGATTATGATTATTTTTTTTTAAGACCCATAATAGCCAATCATCAGAGATTTCCCTCCCCCTTGCAGGTAAAGGAACAAAGTCACTCTGTTGTGTTTGTTTTTGTAACAGTTGATTTTCCTTGCTTGGTATTTATGTCAACAGTTAATTGCAAGCTTACAGGTCTGGTGGCACCAGCTAAATCCTGTATGTGCCTTGTAGCAATCACATTGCAAAACACCTTCAACTGGGCATGTATGGCCTCAAGTACAGTTATTGTATGGGAATGTTTGGGAGCAATACAGTCCCACCGACCGTCGCTGGCAACATCTGGGAGATGCTGCAAACCTAGCCAAGGACATTTGCTGTTAGGTAAAGCAATTTCCTTTAGGAAAGGGGAATTAAGTTTTGGGTTCTTCCATACTCTTCAGAACCAGGTCAGGAACCATGCAGATGTCAAAGAATAGGATTTAGGCACTGAATTGTAACCGTTTCCAGAGTGGGTGGGCAGGAGCAGCAGTAGCAGAAGTAATTCCCCCCTCCCTCTCCTAGGTAGGGAGGAATATGAGCAAGGATTAATATTCAGGCAACATTTGCTCATTTGCAATGCTGGTCTTTAACTCTCTTTCTTGAAAGGAAAACTATTTGCAATTTTTTAGCTTGGCAAGTCTGGAAAGCTTTTTTTGTTTTGCTTTAAATCTCTCCAGCACTTTCCCTATTATTTATTCTGTGAGCTTGGAAACACTGTCAGGCTAGCTCTTAATTCTGCCTGAAGGAAGCAGCACATGCAACAAGTAGTATAGGATCTGAGATCCCTATCTTTTTTCTTACTGGAGACAGCAGTGACTTTCACAAAGTGTTCCAGATCAGTGGAGTTCAGGGAAGAGAGTGGTCAAATTGAACATATGTGTATCAGAGCATTTATTTTATCCTTCTTCGAGGTTTTCACCAAATAGTCACTGAAGATTTTTTCCATAAACAATAGGAAGATATGTCAATATATTTTTCTACTTGCTTTGAAGTGCTACATATGAATAATAAACTATAGCAAAATTGATTTCTTTAGCCAAAATAGACCAGGGTGATCTTTCTTACACTGCAGTGTTTGACATAAAATACCATTAAAGTGAAATTTGTTGCCCCAGTATTGTAACTCCTCAGATCAAACCCCCTGATCCTCTTGGAAGTCCTAGTGTATGCATAATCATATTGCATTTATAACTAAAATTAGTAGGAACTAAGAAGTAGCAAACTGAATAAACCATAATATAATCCTTTTAAGCATTCAGTAGTTTTCA
The DNA here is from genome assembly GCA_024611175.1 of Megaceryle torquata. NCBI lineage: Eukaryota > Metazoa > Chordata > Aves > Coraciiformes > Cerylidae > Megaceryle > Megaceryle torquata. Next base: position 12,494 of record JANIJG010015915.1, read on the forward strand.
GTGGTCAGGAGAGGGAAAAAAAAAAATCCTGTTTTGGATTCTGTAACTTTGTCAACATAAGGAGATGGAACTACACCCATGCAAAGTCAAGTACCATAGCTGCACCCTCAACATCTTGTAACACCGGAGATAGAATGGTTAACTTATGTTACCAGAAAGTTCGGTCTTGTACTTGAGACCACAGTTCTTCACCAGGTTGCAATCAGATTCTGTTTTTTCCTCTACTGGCAGAGAAGCTTGGGAACAAGTTGTGTTCAAATGCAACCTCTGCCTCTCAGGATGTATTGGCTTAAAGTCAACTTTGCTCTGTGTAGCCAAGCCTGAACTCCAGCACAGCTATTAAAAGCAATAGATATAGCTGTAGTTAAATACCTCATCGAGTAACTCGGTGATCAAGTAGCTGCATGGCAAAACTCATCAGCACAACCATAGCTTTACAGTGTAGCAGACAGGGCAAAAAAAGATCACCACACATTTGTCAAGATACAGAGCTTATTAAAATTATATGCACACATATCACATAGTATATCTCCCTCTCTGCCCAAGTCCTGACTTCCTTGAAACAGTATTAAGATATGATGCATGTTTATAAATCAACGCTAGAACTTCATACAACTATTATAAAAATATATCTGAAATGTTCCTGTGGCGGGTTTCGGAATGTGAAAAGACAAACAAAATGGATGAAAATACAATTCTTTCTCATTTGGAAATGCTTACTGAATACTTTGTATATTCTGAGTGAATCTTATGCAAGAGTCAACATGTTCAAACAACTAAAAATAGGTCTGAAAAATCTTTGTGGAGAAAATGCACAATGCTGCTTTATTAGGTTAAAGAATAAAACCCAAAGACTTTATGTATTGTCTACTTTCTGCGGCTTTTAATTGCTGCCTTCTAACAGTTTGGAAAACACCAATATTTAAGGATTTAAGCAGAATCCTACATAGAAATCTACACCTCAGTGCCTGAGGCATATTCACCCCCCCCCCCCCCAAAAAAAAAAAAGCCAAACCAACCAAAGCCCCCTACCAAAACATACCACAATGGAATTAAATAAGCCCCCCAAGGAGGTGTCTTGCACTTGAAGGAAGAGGTGTACATAACATTCTACTGATTAATTAATATATTTCTCGAGCAAATTAATGGGCTATACAGATGCAGGAAGCTAGGTTAAGAGGATGCCACTGGAAATAAAAGTATGTTTCTTGCCCAAGGATAACAGGTGTTACCACACCAATAGTCAAAAGAGAAGCGAAATCATAAGTAAAAACGCTGTCCAAATGCAGACAAATGACATTTAGGACAATGTAAAATTTTTGGTGTAGTTTGGAGTCACTGTTTCTAGTTACCTTGTTGTTATAGTCAAGAAAAGGAATCCTACTACAAATGTTCTTGCAGGCATGAACGCATCTCATTTAGATGAAAACTGAATAGTGACCAGAAACTGGAAGACATAATTATTGCTTTATGTTGGTGCAAATTTCAATAGAGGATTCAACCACTGCCCTGGACATCCTTTCTGGACTTTTCACGAATCCCAGTGCCACAACTCAAATAACCAAGACAAAAAACCAAAACAAACAAAAAAATCAAAACAAACAAACAAAAAAGCAACAACACCAACACAAAAAAACCAAACAAAAAACACCCCCCACACCAAAAAAAAACCCCCACCCACCCCCCCCCCCCCCCCCCCCCCCCCCCCCCCCACCCACCACCCACCC
>JANIJG010015915.1:14320-24559 GCA_024611175.1 Megaceryle torquata
CCTCTTCCGTTCTGGGCTTTGCTTTTTACCCTTTTCTTATGGCTTAGAGAACCATATGTTCAGAAAAAAGTTTTTTTTCTTTAGACTGCCTTCCCCCCCCCCCCCCCCCCGAGCTTATCTTTCTTTGAACTAGTTTTTCTAGTTAACCAGCACAGAAATACAGCTCACAGTTTTATTAACTAAATTAAACTAGGCTATAGAGCATTTAGTAACTGTCTGGGCTTTTGGCAATATAGGGAAAGTTGTCCCTGGCATCAGATAAAGCTGATTGAGTATGAGGAGTTACACAGGGTGGCGTCCACAGTCAGAATTAGATACAGGACTCGTCAGCTTTCAAATTAACAGCATATGGTCTTGTATCTAATCCCAAGGAACAGTGGGAAACACCGAAGGACCACAGAACCTCTACAGCTCTATCACTCACCAGTTTTGTTTCAATACCCAGGGTCCCTAAGGAATTAATGATGCAGGCTGGAGAAAACATAAAAGACTTACCTTGCTTTTTAATGTAGCCACTGCACTTTGCATGTATTTCTCTGTCACAATACAGTTTGTACTGTGCTATTTGCAAAACATGTGCTTAATTCAGCACTGGGTAAAACATGCAACTATTCAGAGAACAATGAAAGAGACAAATCTCCATGTGGTATGTGGAAACACTCCAGGGGTTTCCAAAGTAAAAAAACAAAAACAAAAACAAACCAAAACAACCCCCCAACCAAAAAACACCCCCAAAAAAATCTCTTAACTGGGAACTCTTAAACCTTTCTAATACCATCAACAGTAAATAGAAGAAATCAAATGAAAGTTGCCTTGAGAGAGACAAAGATAAACCAGTGTCATATTTATTTGAGTTCCAGTGAAGAATTACTTCACTGCCTTACTACTTGATGTTAAGTCAGTAAACAAAAGAGGTGGAGGAAGAAGAGCGAATCACCTGAGACACAAATACTGGGTGATTTTCCCTCTAGAAATCAAAATAAGTCAGTGTTTTACTGTGGCTTCCACTCCAAAACTCTTTGTGACACCACACTTAGATCTAGAACATCTAGTAACAGAAAAGGGAAACAAAAGATATGTATAATTTGCAGGGCTGATGATAATGCATACTAGAGAGAATGAAAGCTCAAGTTTGGCTTTTCTCATTAAAAAACCAAACAAACAAAACAAAACAAAACCCAAACCAGGCCCAAGACTTCTTTGCTTTTATAAACTCTCATTTCTACCATCTAAAATAATTCTTTGACTTTCAGTACTTATTGTTTGCCAATTCTGATGATACCAAGCTCCAAGATGGCTTTATAATCTCATCACAGGATATGTCTTTAGCTGTGATTATATTTCATTTGTGTCTGTAGAATTTCATTCTCTAACCCTAACATGGTATCAATACCTTTAAGGACATTGTCTAATTGCATTCCTACATAAAAGTATCTTCCCACAGTTCCTGTGATACATTTAGCACTGCTACTGCAAAGTTGCCCAGGAGTTTTGGGTTTGGCTGGGAGGGTGTTTGTGATTTGTTTTTTGTTTTTTAATTAACAAAAGGTGACTTTGAGAAACAATGGCCAAGAGAAAGAAAATTAACCTCAGAATTAATTACAGAGACATCATATCATGAAGCGGAAACAATTTATCCAGAAAAGGTGTGTTTCATCAGTAGTTCTGTTTGCAACTTGGCAATAGCCTAAGCACTTCCTCTAACAGTGTTTCAGTAAATTCTTATAAATTCAATGTAAAGATATGGATGGCATTAAGCAGCAGATTGTGCAATCCCACGGGGCTACCTGGAAATGGACACAGACAGACTGAGCTCACAACTGGCTGCCTGGTGTTCAGAGGTGTTACCACCCAGCCCTTCTTTCAGCCATACTCCCTGGCTTCCTGTGCCACAGCCTGTGCCCAAGCTATCTGTTAGACTGCAGCTGTGCTGTAGCCACTGCTTATAATGCCCTTTTATAAACACTTCTTATAGAATCTTCACGAATCAACACTTTTTTCCTTTTTTAAAAGAACTTGAATCTCACAATGTTCAAATAATTGCAGTTTAACTGTCCTGGAAAAAGTAAACAAATAGGAATTAGAATCTTTTGAACCACATGCCTGCTTCAGAACTTCACCTTTTTGCTTATGTCACCAACTGCATCTTACTAGGCCATTACTGATTACAATGGAGAATCATCACAGCAGTTGCATCACATCACCTGCAGCTCTGCCTTCCCCCCTCTGCTTTCCATTAAGCTGCACTTCTGTGATTAGTGCAGGATGTAGTCTTGACAAAGACTAACTCATCTAATTTACAATAATACTCCAAGACAATCATAGTATCTTGAAATTAAGAACCATCAGATACACTGGTTTTTGGATATCCCCCCTCCCCCCAAAAGAATCTCCATCTGCTTCTGGTATTTGTCAACCTGTTCTGATTTGTACAGGAATCAAATTAAAATCTGTTTCCATTCTTGAACAAGCTATTATGAATTACTTCTAGTCAGGCAGCAATCAAAACACCTCTTTCTGCTCTGGGACTCTATTGAGCTGCTTATCCTAAAAACCACAAACAATTGTCAACAGAATTTGCTGCATGTACCCGCCCCTTACTGAGATCCTCAGGCGTACATGCAGACACATCCACTTCTGAAAATCTCATATGCTAATTAAGAGCCAAACTAAGGTAGCCATGGGCCAAAATAAGTAACCCCAAATTCCACAAAGCTCTTCAGCTGAGAACTTCTAAGTAGCCGGAGGCTTCCATGAAGTGAAAATTGGGTCAGTGGGAAGTTGTACCACAGCTGGAGAAAAGGGCCCACACAGAAAACACTGTGGTCACCAGCACAGAAAAGCAGAATTTTCTTGGTGATGCTGTTGGTGGACGGTTGTCACAGGAAAGATCAGCAACAACTGACAGAGACAGATGGAAGAGGCACATAAAAATGCTGAAACCCACACATACCAACAAGTCCGTACTTGTTTCATATAGAAAAGAACAGAGACTCTTGCTGGCTGCAGCTCTCAATGGCCTACACAAGGAAAGTAGGGAGCAGGCTGCAGCTTTTGGTTTAGGAAATTTTCAGTTTCCTTGTCTCATTGCTGCTGTAGACCTAAATAGACCTTCAGTACTTTTTGCCCTCTTCTGTACCTGTAGCAAATACAAGGGCAAAGAATCACAGAACAATCACAGACAAGCTTTTGGCTCACAGGATTAATTACAACCTTTGTTTGGTGTCAAAACTGAAAGAAAGGATACAACTTTCTGCTCTTACAAAGCATTGCAATCTGTTATAGCTCTACTAAAGACTAAATTTAAGGCAAGTTGCATTATTTTAAATTGGCCTTGAATACATTTTTCCCCCTTCTCATTTCTTTACACAAATCAAACACGCATTTCCAGAACAAAGATAATCAGTTCCAGTCAAGCTCACAGGATGTCTACTCTCAACTCCAAAATAAAACAAAGAGTTTGGATCTTATTAGTGAAATATGTAGCTAGCCTTATATTTGGCAACAAATATTTTAACTAATTATCTGTAATGTTACTTTTGAAGGAAAAAATGATTTATGGAAGCACTCTATGGCTCCACAGACCACTGCACTAGCAAAATATAATACTGCAGGACTGGTAACACAAGATGTGCCTGGCAGGGCTTTACATAATTTTTGAATTTAGGGTTGGAGATGAATTAGGTACAAACTGAGGCAAGCTGTTGTGAGGGAGGTCAGAACTGCACTAGGCTGGTAGGCGAGAACCACAGCCCCGCCACACTTATTTCCCACGCCGGTTCCATCTTTTCAATCAAAATGTCATTTTTGCCTTAACACAATACTCTGAATTTAGTTTCAGGAAGTCAATATTATGTACGTGGCACACTCACACAATCAAAAGGCTGCAGGAAATATTTGCTGTCTCCTACAAATCATCTACAGGTACCAACTGTATCTGCACTGAGTCAGGCACCTAGCAAAACCAACCTCCTGTTCTCACTGCCATGGTAAGCCTAGGAGTGAATCAAGCCTAGAGACAGGAATTAATCCATTAAACAGCTTCCCAAAAACATCAGCTCTTTTTAGAGGGAATTAATTCTATTGATGTTTGATAAAAAGTAAGTGGCTGTAGCAAAATGGCCTGTGTAAAGGAGATGCTAAAGAAGGGAAAATGAGATGCCCACTGGATGACAAATCTAGGAGACTACCTAAAGTGTCAGGATTAAGGAAAGACTAAAAAGCTGGGGGAAAAAAAAAAAATTAAATATCATCATTACACCTCTTAGAAGTCCAAGCTAAAGGCTGGTAGGCTGGTACATACTGAACAATTGGCAAGGCTGCCTCTAGATGGGCTGGGGAACACACAACACGTGCCAAATTCAAGGCAAATTCAGATTAGACGCTTTATTACTGCTTCTGGTATCTTTACATTTCAGAATCATCCTGGGGGGGGGGGGGGGGGGGGGGGAAGGAAGGTTTTTTATTTTACTCTGCATGATGAAGAATAAGAAACCTAAGAAGGTCTGGCCACCATACTCCTTTAGTTACTCATTCCCTTCCCCTTTATAACACTGCTACCTAAAACAACAAAAACATTACAGTAAGAAAGTAATACAAACTGTAAACACAAACTAGAGACAGTTTCAGAAAAAAATGCCTAAAAATCAATCTGAAAACCAACAAGAGAATTTGGACTGAAGAGGACAGGACTAATATGTTCATTAAAGAAACAGTAGAAGCCCTGACTGCAGATCACTGCAATTCCCAAACAGTTTTAAGATGTAGCCTCACCTAGAGTTCATCAAAGCATTCTACTGAACAAGTAACAAAGACATTAGTAGACCACACTAATCATCTCAGTGTCTGTTTCCCCACTAACAATGCTGGGAAGAGGGGATTTATAGATATTCTCAGAAGATCTTGCAAACATTCAGAGAAGTTCTGCAGACTAATAAGCAGCTTTTATTTAAAAAGATTTAAAATTACTTTACAAAACATACTTCCAGAAATCACTGCTGCCTTCCTTGAAGGATATTATGTCTGGGGTACAAAGTGACTACAGTAAAGGAGTTGGTTCAAGACACACTTAGCTGCACATTGGCAGAGAAGGTCAATAACCTATTTAACATCATCACCAAAAATACCTGACATGATGCAAAGATCATGGCCATGATTTAACCCTGTACGAAGCTACCTCATACATTACTCAGCTATCAAAAGAAATAGCAAAGGCTATGGTAAGGTTTTAATGCAAAGCACTTGATCTTGGCAGACAGAAATTTCCAGGACACATTCACAGGGAACAGGCTGATGTCCTCAGACATTTCACGAGGATTCTTGAAAAACAAGCCTCCCTAAGAGGAAAGAAGCTTTAAGAAGCTTAGGAAAGTTCAACCTTAATTTATTAAAAACATCTTCCTCTTACATTATACTTCATTTTTCTTCATAAAAATGTTCATTTTAGGAAGTTATTATGAACAGAAGGAACGGAAGGATGACAATTTCAAGAAACAGAGCAGCATAAGATGTGCTAAGTCTGGACAGAGAGGAACTGGAAGTTCTCTGCTAAAAGAGGTCCAGGCATGAGGACCTGAGGAAGGTCCAGGCCTGAGGAAGGTCCTGACCCACAAAACCATCACGAGGAGCAAATGCTGCATAGCATTTTAGGACTAGAAGTCAATACAGTATGCAGGTAACTTCACGAAGATTCAAGCAGGGGAATTTCCTTTCCTAAATCGGAACGTGATGGGCATATACATATATGTACAAAGTTCCTAACCTTGTGAACAGTTCTGAGGTATCACTGACAGCCAGAAACTCCTCTACATACTATTAGGTCTCCAGCAACTTAGGATGTCCAACTGGAAGAAACACATTAATTTAGTATTAACTTGAAACTAACAAAAATGCTGGCACTGACACAGCCGTAATCAAAGCACCGAGAGGCAAACAGTGTAACATTTTATTTTGCTATCCCTAGCAAAAAAATCCTGTCGAGTTCTTATACAGCTTTATTACTATTTAAGAGGACTGATTGCCTGCCCACATTCCCTGCAATACATAGGCTGACACAGCTCTGCTTTGCCTTCCTTCATAATGTACCCCACTCTTTGTGGCATTTTCTCAATATTTTGAACATTGGGCATGTTCTAGTGTTAATTTGTGGACAATGTGTAAGTCAAAGGGCATTTTACACTTGTATTTAAAATATTTACAAAATGCAATTATTTTAAATCCATTAAGGATGTACTCTGTTTCACCATACCTACATAACAGGGGAATTCCTCTAAATATTGAGCTGAACAGGAGTTAGGACTGCTTTACTGTACATGGTTAGAAATACCTTAACACTAAAAAAAAGAAAAAAGTAAATATTTTAATTTACACTAACTTATACTTGGACTTGACCCAAATTGTCCCTTAAGTAGCCTTGCAAGGCTTCTATGACACTTCCACTCTTACCCTTTGTTAAGTATTTTCTTGCACAGACAGCACCAGTGAAATTTCTTCCAGGGAAACATTTCTACAGTCATGTTGATGAGACTCCTAATGAAAACCAGTAACTACATTGCCTAGATTAAATCCTTGTTTCTAAAAGCACTACCTTCACAATAGTTCCTGAAGCTGGAAGGCAATAAAATATCTTGTTGCTTGGGCTGCACATCATCTGACCCAATTTCTTCATTCCCATTAATGCTCTTTAAATCCTCCCTGACACCTGGATGAGCCCTTTCACTTGTCACTCAGGCAAACTATAATCTTATGGTATCCCTTTGAGCTCATCCTCTCAGGCTTCTTGGTAAATCTTTTTCACTCATCCAAACACCCTTCACAGTAATAAAAAAACCAGATGGATAACGTGCGCATGCACACACAGCTTGTCAAACTTAAATGCACTTGCAGGCTGTAGATACTTCAGGTGTAGGTAAATGCTGTTTGCCCAAGTCATGGCACCCAACTCTATCAGGCATTTCTTATTGGGCTTCAACAAAATTATGGCAGATCAAACTCAATGATCATAACCAACAGCTCTATGTGAGTGGTTGTGGTTAAGGTTTGAAATTAAGCCCAGTATAAATAGATGAAGTCTGGTGATGTTTGAAAGTATTACAAAGCTCTGTACGCTGCATGTCTTATACATGTGCAAAGTCAGAAGGCCAGATTCATAACTTCCCTTGAAACTAATCATAAACCCCAAAATTCTATCTTGTACTAAAAGGGTCTCCTGGAATTTGAGGGCAATTTATTTATTGTTAGGAGGAAAAAAAACCCCAAACCACCAAAACATAAAAACCAAAACAAGAGAGAAAGCATGAGAGGGGCTCACACAGAGATGTGGGGTCAGATTTCTCTCATACCTAGAAGGTGTACTGAAGTAGGATACTACATCAGTGCTCCTCCTTAGCCAAATCCCAGCTCCTCAAGGTTTGTTCTGCACACCACCTTGTTGTTCTAGCAGAGGAAAGGGAGTAAAGCCTGTAACCTAAGTCTGCTGTCTGGGCAGTCTTTGTGCTCTTGAAATAGGTGATATCATAATAAGAAAATCCTGCTATGAATGTGTAACCTAATAACAGTGTCTGTTCCCATCAAAGGCTTTACATTTGTCATTTTTAGCTTGTATGAAAGATTACTGTATCTCTTTTATAACACAGTCAAGGTGGCTGATAAAGCAAACAACCTTTAAACACGTCTGGTAAATGCTCCTTGTCAATAGCACAGCTCTCTGTGCTGACAGCCAGGGAAATTTCCCTTCTTGCCTTCCTCATCATTGTGGGTAATTGACGTTAAGAATTTAGACATGTCAAGCAAGAGGAAATAAGCGAGCACAGAAAATTTGCAAATACAATCAGAATTCATCTTGTCTACATTACATTATCAACATTTTTCTCTCTGCAACTAACCTGGCTCTTTCCATTCCCTTTCCTAGTTGAGATCACTGTGCTATTCACATCATTCCTTAGAAGTACTGGTGTGGATTTTGGGCACCCTACTCAAAACATTAAAGACTCGAGCTTGTTCCTCTAACTTCAGAGCAACCAAGTTCCATGAGCCTAGTGTATATATCTTAAAAAAAAAAAAAAAAACAAAACAAACCTCATTCTGTCAACAAAGCAATCTGGCATTCCTCCTTCAAGCTTTGCTGCAGCCAAAACATTGGACTCCCTAGATATTTAGAAGAGAGATTCACAGATCGCTAGCTTACTTAAATACCTGTCCTCAGAGTGGTTTATTAATCTTCTCTAAACTTTGTGGCAGAACAACAACAAAAAAGCCTAAACATTACTTCTTCTCATTGTCAATCCTGCTCTCTCCACTTTCTTCTCATGCACATAAACCACCATGGCAGTCACAAAGGATAAGGATGTTAACATACAGAAGGACCCATATTTTGGGCATATGTTGCTATTAATGCAGAAGCAAATCTCTATTTAACTAAACCGCATTACACTAGGGAAATAAAGATTACTTAGTGAAAAGTATGCACAGGATCCATCGTACAAGTTACTGGAATGAAGGATCTAATCACCACACGACGTAGAGAGTGTTAACAATGAGGAAGTAAATATATGCACATACCTTTAACTTGTCAAAACTGTACCTTTAAGTACAACATCTTTAATTCCACACAGATTAGTACCTAACCTCTCAGGCACCCAAGACTGACAACACTACCCCAGCCTTTCAATACTGGAGTCGAAGTGATTTCTTCATTTATTTACTGAGAAACCACTGTAATTTTTTTGGATGCTTCACATAAGACACATGCCAGTTTTATCACCAATGAATAAATCGGGTGAGATAAATGGAGTAGCTCAACATAATCTAATCTTCTTGACAACAACAATAAGAGTTTGCCTATTCATTTGTATTTGAGATGCCTTACTTGTCCCCAGGACACACACATTTGTCTATGTACCCACGCTGAGGCACCATCACACATGCATAGTTGCAGGTTGTTAAGCTGCTTTTAGAACCTGAGACATACAAGTCCTATTAGCGAGTTATTCGTGCCAAGCTTTCTTTCCCCTAACAAAGCCAATACTCAGCTATCTCTCCAGGATTATCTCTGCATTAAATTACAGAAGTTGTCCTCTGCAACACCCCCTGCTCATTACTATGCGTTTCTGACACTCTGCATTTCTGAAGTCTGCCCTAAACGAAAGTTTCTGTTTGTGAGTATTTGTGAATGTTAACGTTTTATGTATTTCACAGAAGATTACTCCCATTATTATCTCCGTTTTCTAGGATAAAACATATATTAAAGACAGCACTGCTGCTAGTCACCAGTCATTTTGTGAGCTCATTTGGACAGTATTGCAGAAGTATTTGAAGCCACAGCTGAGATCTCTCCTTTGCATGGCTGGACAGGGCACACCAAAGGAGGTGTCTGCCACAGTGGCAGAACTCCTGCTTCACAGAACCAGGAAAAAAGGGTCCTTACTCCTCTGCCTATGTTCATTAATATAAAAGGAAGGGAGCCACTATGATATTTTGCAGAGCTATCTCAATTTTTAACTAGCCAGTGTAGTGGTTTTTAGTACTAGAAAATTCTAGATCAATGAAGTCAGAATTTTTCACAGAAGAGGGCTTGTGGTAGAAGCCCCATTCCTGGAAAAATTCAAGGTCAGGTTGGATGGGAAAATCTAGTAAAAGATGTATCTGATCTAGTAAAAGATGTCCCTGTTCATTGCAGGGGGTTGGACAAGGTGACCTTTAAAGGTCCTTTCCAACCCAAACTGTTCTATGATTCTGTGAAGTAACTATCTAGTTTTTCATCACCTGTGAGGACCCCTGTAGAAAATGTCTACATTACAGAAATACATCAGATCTCCATAGGTTTCCAAAAATTACATATAAACATTTCTGAACAGACCCCTGCAAAAGAGAAAACCTTATCAGCTATAATTGGTATTAAGTGGTAACACTTCAGGCTCAGATGGATTCTGATTACACATTAACAAATATTTAAAATGAAAGTCAGTAGGCTCTTTCACAAGAGTACTGCAGGGAAAAAATAAAAAAGATGGCACTGTCTTTTTTAAGTTTATGCATAAACATACATTTGGATGAGGTATTAATATACTAAAAAGATGCATCTGAACATTTTAAAATATTGAAATAGAATTAAAAGATAAAAACATTTTCAGAAATTTTGGCTCAATGAAATTCACTGTCATTCATTTCAGAAGCAGGCGTCATATTACACCCGAGGATCAATGAAAACATATATTCAAATGAAAACACACAGGAAAGACT
>JANIJG010015915.1:27162-46344 GCA_024611175.1 Megaceryle torquata
GGAGGTGGTTGAGGCCCCATCCCTGGAGACATTCAAGGTGAGACTTGACAAGGCTCTGAACAACCTGCTCTAGTTGAAGATCACCCTGCTCTCAGCAGGAGGGTTGGACTAGATGACCTCTAGAGGTCCCTTCCAACCCAGACATTTCTGTGATTCTATTAAACGTCCTTTAGCATATTTCTAAAAGCACTGAAGTCTTAAGTAATAAAGAAACCCCACTGCAGCATTTTACTATTACATTTTTACTATAAGTGGCAGGGAAACTACCATTTTTCCATGGGCAAATCAGCAAAGGTTGTATTAGTACGGTTCCTTGTATCTAACAGCATGCTGGCTTCCTACACTGCTTTAGCAGTAGTTTCTGAGTATCCTTGAATCACTTGCAAATATAAATCATTATTTCACCCAATGCTGAAGTCCTTCCCACCTGAAGTCATGGAGAACAGAGTATTTGTAACAACACTAAAAGACAATATGTGAAGCTTATTGCATCCAGACAAAAGATTGATTTAGAAAAGAGGAATGCATTTCTTACAGTGATTAACATCCCAAATCTTACCAAGAAGTGCAATTAATTGCCATAAACAGGTTGAATGCTGTAGCTTTCCAGGCTACCATTCATGAAGCTTAATGACAATCTCTAAGCACACGCTGGTATCCAAAGGGGCAGTCCTGCCCACTTAGCTCCTTGTTCCCAGACCCACATCCCCAGACTCTTTCCATTCACCTGAGCAGGGGATCAGCTCTGCTGAAAACAGTCATAGCTCTCCGACAAGTTTAGTTTTCACCCTGATCTGACTCACCACAGAGCTGCAAAAGCACTAAGTGCTGGCACAAGAGATGAGATATATAGTCAAAGACAAGAAAATGGCAGGTGTGCCTCTTCGGTGAGGACCACAAATGATCATTTAACCATGGCTTTGCTTTTATCTGTCTTGTTATCCTCAGACAAAAAAAAAGCCCTTCAACATTCAACCTCTCCACACCTCCAATATCCTGAAGTTTTGGTGTTCAGCATTTCTTCAAGTTTGCAACATACTGTGACCTTAACACTGCTGTTCTAGAAGGACATGTATCTTGATCTCTGCTTCCCAGATGTTGTGCACCTACATGGCCACCCCTGGGCCCTTCTGGGAGATAGTTAGAAACTCTACAACACCATGGGAAGCAGAACTGCCTGCCCTATACCCATGAATTACTGTTCGTACAAGAATCTGACATCACTTCTAAATACAGGAAGCATGACCCAACCACATTACAGGATGAAGTTGCACACTGGTGAAAATGCCACAAAGTTCCCCATTTGAAACAGCTTCCTTAATTGTTCCCAAAAATTTCCTTTAGGATTCAGAAGATACTAGCATTAATGTTTTCAACCAGAAAAAAAATAGCCTACCCCTACAGGTAGGGGGAAAACAGATCCAAGACCTACCAAGGTAAGTTCAACATGTGCTTCTCCTGGTTTGTTCCATACTTCATTCTTTGCAGTGGCTCTAGTCAACTTATGCTCAGCAGTCAGACATCTTTCAGATATTCCTGATAGCCTGAAACTGTCACAGCAGCATTTTCAGACTAAAGCCCTGAAAATGGGCTGGTATGAATAACCTTGATCTTAGAAGAGTAAGGCATAAGAAGGAGAGTGTTTTCAAATACTAATGGGTTAATTCAATTCAGAAATGATGCTGTTGAATTCCTTTGACTTCTTTGTAAATCAGCTTTAATGTTATTTAGCATTGAGCCCAATTAGCAAACTGAAAATAATTGGTAATGGGTTGAGCCTTTATTTTCATAACACAATTAAAATGCATCCACTATAAACACCCCCATTGCACTACCTTAAATCTATAGCCCAGTCACAATCGTGTAAATGTCATGTAAATGACTTAGCAAGAAACAAATACAACATTAGGTAGCTGTGATCTTGAGTGGCCCAGTCAAAGGTACCACATTTCAGTCAAAGGTACCAAAATTCAATAAACGGTATTTTTCAAATGAGTCTTACTTTATTAGCTGGAAACCTTTTTAGTTTGACTGGCATGTTGACAACCTGGCATCTCATAATTCTAATGAGCTACACAGCTTTTGGACAGAGTTGAACCAAAATTATCTATACCACATACGCTGGCCTGCAGCTTATAGTATAACTTTCAGATCAGTTGTACCTATTAGCACTACCTTTGATAGTCACTATTCTTCCAAACATGTATACTAAATATTACCCAACAAAGGCTGAGAGAGTCACTAGATAGCAGCAAATCAAGCAGCATGTTCATTAGTATGTACAGTATCCTCTTCCCCACCTGCTTGTTGCATCCACAAGCTGCCGTGCTGTTAATATTCACTGTGCAGCCTGTACTAAAGAATACTTGTAAATGGAACATAACACAAGAAAAATACAGGCTTTCCATAAACTACATATACACCAGAAGTACATATAGCAACCAAAGGCTGCTAATAGGCAACAGCAGTCTCAGTAAGATGAAACTAGTCCTAGATCAGAGATTACCAGTCAGATATTATACTCGCATGAGTGCTCCTGCAGAGGGGCCAGGGAGCTGCCATTCAGGAGATGTGTGTCTTTGAGAGACAAAAACTCATCTCTATGTAGAAAGGAAAGCGAGCCCACCTTTATTTCCCACACTGCCTCGGGGAGGACTGGCTCTTTCACACCCCTAATGGAAATGGAGAACAACTGGGAAGCACCTGACCCTCAGCACAACAGCCCCAGTTTCCCCTGCCCCAACCTGGGAGGAACCTGCAGCAGGAGCTGCCTCTCAGAGGTGATGTGCTCGAGAGCATCCTGCATTAGCCAAAGCAGCACAAACTCCTGTGATCATTTCAACTTGGAAAAGAATCAGGTTTTGCAGGGAACACACCCCTCTGAAGGTCACCCCAGTGACCACCTGTGATTCCTAAAACAAGAGAAATGAAGACCAAAGTTTCTTCACCCTAGTTTTCAGTTCTTCTACTGCTTTCCATACTGTGCCACAGAGGGCAGCAAGCGGGCTCGTGCTTTCATATTTTACTGGCTGTCAAAAATAGCAGTGTGCTTGTAAAAACCTTCTGAAACAAAGATAACCACAGGCTCTAGTAACAGGCATTTCTTAATATATATACATGAACACAAGAAAAAGTATACATAGAAGAGAGAACATAGGGTTGGGCAGAAATGTGCTACAACATTGCTACCAAAGACAGAACAAGAGGAAAAGGGGAATTTCACTGGCTCCTGCAAGAAGCTATGAAGAGATTAGATCAAAGAAAGCAAGCCAGTATGATGATATTATATAGCTTCTGTTACCTTCTCTGGGACAGCTGGAGTCAGGTCTGTCCCTGCAATCCCTCAGTCAGCATTTTGTTCCTCTTTGTGACAACCACTAAGGAGACATGAAACACTCAGGCCTTAACTCCCCTTGGTGGATAGGCTCCGTAGAGCTTCAGTAATGTCAATACTGGTTTTGAAATAGCCAGCTATATGACAAACAAACCCAAAGGTGCATTTCTCCACTCCACTGGAGGGAGGAAGCAAGCTGCCAGAAAAGATCAATGAGGAATGAATTGTTTCCTGTTAGGGATGTTTACAGCATGAAATATTTAAGCCACTCTGACCATAATGGAAGTGACTTAAATGAAGACTGACATATGCTTTGGAAAGCAGCAATTCCTCATGCCAGAGCTTCACCCTGAGCCTTGGTGTTGAAGAGCACATTTGATGCTAAGTTTCAGATCAGAAACTTGAGGGTTTTTTCCAGCTTCAGGTTATTCAGATCTGGGCTTTCAACTTGAAGCAGCTCTTTAGAATATATCTTAGAAAAAGATGGTACACCATTACAGGGAATGATTCACATATAAAGATAAGGAAGACTTTCTAGAATTTTCATCTTCCACAAAAAAAGTCTTGTGTGTGCTCATGCAGGTGCACTTGCTGTGTGTGGATGGGCATAAGAAAGGCATGCGTGACTATGGGTGTATGGAAACAAGCAAGTAAAAGAAAGATAAGAAAAGACTTATTAATTGAAAGAACAATTTACAGATGTTTGTCAATTCCACAGAGAATTATTAAAGAACACCACATAATACCACGTGAATGAAAACCCAGGAGCATTATAAAGAGTGGAGGATTGTTGAGACCTTAAACATGAGCATCTCTCTTCCATATCCTATTGTGTATCCAAGTTTTTACCCTCCTAGACGAATCATCTTAATAATGAAAGTCCACTGTCATTGCAAGGACTCATGAGTACATGCAATGTACTTAGAGCTAAATTTCAGGCAATATATCAGCATCCATCAGGCCATATACTGCAAATGTTTACTACTGAGACTATTTATTGGAAGAAGCAACTGGTAGGTTGCAGTATGTCATACTCACAGCTTCATGAAATCTTCCTTCAATCTTCAGGAGACTGAAACAACATGTAAGTTGAAGATACAAATACATTCCCTCATGAACTCAGATCCTGAATTTAAAATGACTGATCATGGAAAGAGGTACACAGCTGGGTAAGGCTTTTTTGATGTTCTGACAGCAAAAGTCCATCTGAGTCAGTCAACTAAAAATATAGCTTAAAAAATGGAAGAGGTGTGACTTACTGACAAGTCTTCTCACCCACTCTTTTATAGACTTAGAACATGATAGATAGAAAATGGAAAAACATTTTGGTAAATTGTAATTAGGACTCCACACACAAATTAGTAATAGAACAGTGAGGGAGCTCCTGCAATGCAACAGCTCAGGTCTCAGTTAAGAAACACAGCAGGGGGGGGAGAGGATGAGCCAGAAGAGTCCCACAGGGTGAGAGTACAGGAGACACACTGGATCCTGCTTCACCTCCAACACCAACTGTCCTGATGGAGCACTGATATGAATAATAATAATAATTTTTAAAAAATCTGTTAACAAAGCCAGGAATATAAAGGTGAAGCCTGAAGGACTAGGTCTGCTCAGGTTCTCACACGTTTTATTTTTCTTTTTCCTTTTGCTCTTTTTTTTTTTTTTCTTGACAACTTTTCAGCTAAAGTGTTCAAAGCCACCTGTCCTGGGACTCCAAACCTCTTAAACAGCTTTGAAAATCTCCACCTTGCTGTCTGCTTTGTTTACTTTACCATGCATTTCAATTGTCTTGCTCCAAAGGAGGATTACTAACTCAACTTCTTTTGCTCAGTTAAAGTGACTGAAAAGCTGGGGTCCACTCTCAGGTGTTTCCACTCAATTTGAACATTTGGACAGCTGTAATATCAAAGAGGACATTATTTCTAAAGTATTCTGAAGGATGATGTTCTCATTCCAAATAGCTAAATGAAATTTGATCTGTACTTAACATATACAAGAACACCAAAAAATTCTTGTCTGTGGATTGAAGAGTTTCTCAGTTGGGTCCCCTTTACTTAAATTTTTAGAAAGGCAGAAAAAGTTCTTCTTTTCCAAATAACATATTTACAAAGGAATATTGTTGTGATCCTCAAATTATCATTTTGCAAACAAGCCTAATTCACTGAGGGTAGAATCAGGTCACCATGAGAATGAGAGCTACTGAACAACAGCTCATGCAAGAGAACTGGAAAATTAAAGTGATATCACTGTCCGTCCACATTGCACTAAACCAGAAAAAACAAATGGACAGTACCTGAATTCATGCTAGCAGGAATCAGGACAGCTAACCTAGACAGGGCAAATTTAAAAGTGGTAGCGAAAGGCACACAAGACTGAAAGAACATAAGGAAATTTGACAAATACATAACCAACTCAGGAACACTGTAGTATGCAAAAGTCATTTAAACTTTTCAATGCTTTTTCAAATGCTTTAGAAAGGGAACCATCCTAGTTGCATCTATTGGTGTTTTAAGATGAAGGCTATGCATATCTGTGCCTGAGCTGGCTGGTGCTGGGATCAGCTGGAAGCTGTCAAGTATTATTAAATCTGTCTCCCTGTGTCCAAATAAAGCTATCCCATCTGTCCTTGCAGCAGGTGAGTTTGTCCTTTTAAAGAGGACCATGAGACATCTTCTGTGACTTACACCAATGGTGCTATGGCATGGCAGTGACAGATAGAAAATGTGATGTTACTTGGGTGTTGAACAATAGGCTTTTAGTCATTGTTAATGCAGGTGGCAGGCAAATGCACGGCAAGCCATGCTCAGTGTTTTCCCCCTTGAATATCAAATGAGTTCACCCCTAAGCAAATCTTGAATTCATTCCTGGTGTTTGGTCAGAACATTTGACTTTAGGCCAGGACTAATAAGCAACTCCTAAAATGCAGAGGAAAATGTATTCGTGGGGAATTAGCAGTTTCATTTGGCTTTCTTTTTGTTGATTAATGGAAAAGTTTTAGATCTGTCCCAGCAACAGAGTTGAAGAGTTGAGTAAATGGAAGAACTTAATTAATACACAATAAAAATAAAGTTGGCAAACATCTGAGGAAAGAGAAAAGTCCCAATAGTAGCTTGTTATTGAACTAACCACAAAAATCAATACACTAACAGTAACGGTATGCTTCAGAAATCACAGCCTATCTGCCAAGGCACAGCACAGGTGGTCAAAGGAATTTGAAATACATTTATAGTTTTCTAATAGGTGTTCTTGACTGTGCTGCAAGATTTCACACCAGTAAATGTGGTTCCTCTTACATCTATTTTTTCATACTTGTCCACTCAGAATGACAACCAAGAACCACCTCTCAGGCACTTGAGTATGTAAAACATGCTGACGGATAAGGCTTTAATAATTAAGTATTTCCAGCAATTGTTCCAAACTAATTGGAAGATGTTAAAAAAATGTTCAGAATTGTTGCACTACTACTGTTTGAAACCGTCCACTGAAAAGAAAATTCTTTAAGTTTGATTTAATATTAGTGTGAACTCTTGCAGCTTGTCATATGGCTGCTTAGATGTGTTTCATGTCAGTCACATGACAGGCCATGCTCTAGTGATTACATCTCCCATGATGGACACTCAGTGTACAACCAGAGAACAGGCTGTGTGTTGTAGACCAACGCTGGTCCCTACAGGAGGAAGGAGGCAGCAGGTACCTCAACTACCTCTCCTGGGAGGCATTAAATCAGCTCAGAAAATTAACAGCAAATAAACTCAAAGGGAAGATGTTCCTATTCAGTTCAACACAGTTAAAATATTTGTTTCAGGTTAACCACACTCAAAATTAAATAGTTACTTTGCTTTTTCTTCCAAGAAAAAGAAAACACTGGTAAAAAATTTCTAAAGGAAAATCTATGTTTTCCAAAAGACAAGTTTTATGTTAATGTTTGCAGCAAATGTTGTAATAAATAGTAACACAAATCAAATAAATCCTCTTTCATTTGCAAACTGCTTGAAACTGTCGCAAAACTTAATCCTGTCAAGAGATAGCCTGTTCCTAAACTACAAAAACAAATTGCCTGTGTGATTTTCAAGCTATTTTAGCTTCCAAGTTCATACGAAAATAACAAAGATAATTTCTGAACTGTAAGCTGTAAGGGCTAGCATAATCAAAATTTTAGTTAAACAATATCTCAATTTTTACTCTTTTCTAAGCTGGGTGCAACATATTTTATATGCTTTCAGAAAATTTCAGATATATGTCTTATTACATAACATCCCAGCAACCTTGGTATGTGTTCTCAAATCATGACTTTTTTAACAGCAGGCCCAAATTTAAAATAGAGAAATGTGTGAGATGCGTATTGCTGTATTAATACGTGAATACCAAAACAACTGTCCATGACGAAATATTGCTGCTGAGACATCATAATACAAAACAAAGCACAAAGATGTCGTGTATAAAAGAAACAGAACTTTGCAACAAAAACTGAGTGGAAAAAATAGTCAAGCGATTTTGCAGAGGGCATGTTACCAAAAGCCTTTTTAACTGTTGTGGTAATAGTTGTAATAAATAGCAAAGCTCTCCTTAAAGCCACAGAAAGACAGGCATATCAGGAGCCCTTCCATTTGCCATTCCTTATGTTCCCCACTGTGAAAACTTCCATCTAATCTTTGGCTTCACACCTCTAACCCCAAACCAGAAACTGAACAAAAGAATATATTTTCTTACATATTTCAGTGTTACATCTGCCTTTTAGTTACGCACCCACAATTTCCAGTACTACAGGGGAAAAGCCTGCTATTCCTTCAAAAACAGATTCCACTGAAAGATGGTCCTCAGAGCCATGAGAACATTTATGGGTGATTAAAGTATGCTTAGAGAATTGTTTTTCTTGGTGTACGATCAACTTAGATTCCAGCTCAGTTCCCTTTCTGAAGGAAGGACATTACGGACCAATCACTTGAACTGAAGAAAGCCCCAAATAAAGCCTGTTAGCAGTAGCTGTCTTTAGTTCAGACATTTTGACTTCAGCGTACTCAAAAAAACCAAGCTGTGCCAGACACCCTGGGTATAAACATTTCAAAATCAATCAAATCATTGTTTATGATAGGAGTTATAATAATATTTAGGTAACAGCATTATGACCAGATTAAAGGTTGACTGTGCATCTAATTTCACATTTAGCAGGTCCCTTAGCTATTCTCACTTTTAATGCTGAGGTAATAGGATCTTTTTGCTAATTAAATGTTAATATGCAACAAAGGAGAAGCACTGGAAAACAAATCCATTTTGGGGCTTCGTATAAACAGCTCTTTGAAAACAATTAAAGTGTGAGAAATATAACGCCAGTCTTAATGCGCTAACAAGAGCGGCGATAAGCCATAGAGCAAACTCCAGACCTGAATGCTGGATGAGCAAACCTAATTAGCTTAATATCCAGATGCAGGCCATCAGGCTAGTGGAGTATTATTTTATAAACTGAGTGCTTCCCATTTAAAAGGACACCTCAGTGGTACAGCTGCTGCAAGGGAAATGAGCATAAAGCCTGGAAGTGGGAACAGGATTTAAGAATGCACCTCTATCACAGAGTCCCATCCCCTCACCAGCCACTTATTTTTATTTCTCTGACCCAATTTCTCTGTTTATACTGTAGAACTAAAAATATTTTCTAGCTTATTTCATAGAAATATCGTGTCAATGATGCAACATGAGTGTTAGATGTTGTTGGTTCAGGACTAAATAAACATTTGGTAAAATGTGGTATTGCTAATTATATTATAGTACAGTGACATTCAGTGGTCTCACCTGGATTCAGACCTTTGCAAGGCAAGGCATTTCACAACACACCACAGGATACATTTCTTTACAAAAAAATATAGTTCACAAAATTATGAAAACATGTGAATTCAAAAAGGCGCGGGAATCATTAAATCATTTAGATTGGATAAAACCTTTAAGATCACTGAGTCCAACCATAAACCTAACACTGCCAAGACACACTAAACCATGTCCCTTAGTGCCATGCCTATACTTCTTTTAAATACCTCCAGGGATAGTGACTGTCAAGCACTTCCCTGGGCGGCCTTTTCCAATGCTTTTGTGAAGACCAACCCTCTCTGTGAAGAAATTTTTCCAAATACGTGATATAAATTGGTATTTCCTTTCATCCCATCTCTTGCTTCATGGGAGAACAGACTGACACTCAACTGTCTACCATCTCCACAAGGGTGTTGTAGAGAGTGATAAGATCTCTCCTCAGCCTCCTTTTCTCCAGGCTAAACAACAACCACAGTTCCCTCAGCGACTCCTCATAAGACTTGTTCTCTAGACCCTTCACCAGCTTCATTGCTCTTCTTTGGACACACTCCAGCACCATAACGTTCTTCTTGGAGTAAGAAGCACAGAAGTGAACACAGTATTTGAGGTGTGGCCTCACCAGTGCAGAGTACAAGAGGACAATCACTTTCTCTAGTCCCGTTGGCCATACTGTTTCTGATACAGGCCAGGATGCTGGTGTTCTTGGCCACCTGGGCACACTGCCAGCTAATAGCCAGCTGTTGAAAACACCTCCAGGACCTTTTTTGCCAGGCAGCCTTCCAGCCACTCTTCCCCAAACCTGTAAGCATTGCGTGGTGTTGTTGTGACCCAAGTGCAGGACCCAGCACTCAGCCTTGCTGAACCTCATATCACTCAGCTTGGCCCATAGAATCAGCCTGTCCACATCCCTCGGTAGAGCCTTTCTACTGTCAAGCAAATCAACACCCTTGCTGAATTTGCAAACTTAGTGAGGGTGCACTTGATCCCCTCATTCAGATCATTGCTAAAGAAATTAAACCAAACTGGCCCAAATACTTAGTCCTGGGAACACCACTGACTTTAACGCTATTCATCACAATTCTTTAGGTCCAGCCACTCAGACAACATTTACCCAGCAAAGAGTACACCTGTGCAAGGCATTAGCAGCCAGCTTCTCCAGGAGAATGCTGTGGGAAGGTGTGGTAAGTGAAGGCTCACCACAGCTGTAAGGAAACTTTACCATCACACTCATATAGGTAAATACAAAAATAATTGAGACATATTTTTAAGATGTGCACTCAAGTTTTAAGAATAATACTTCACACCCACAAAATACCCTTCATCTGAAACTGTTCAAATATTTAAAGATGATAAATTGAGCCACCCCGCATTTGAGACATAAGGAATCATTATTGGTTTTAGAATAATGTATTTAAAGACAATGGATTCAGATGAAGGAGCCATGGCTGTGCTGACCCTCTGTAGCTCTGTCACCAATTTCAGACAAAGCTAGCATGTCACTGAATACTGTGAGACTAGAAGAGACTTCTACGGTCATTAGATCTGTCCTTGTGGATGAATTGAAGCACATTCTTCCCAAAGACATAATGATGACCTGCAAATCAGCATGACTTTGGGATAATCACATTACCGAAGACAACAAACAGTGCTTTGTTTTGGTTCTAAGCTAGAGTCTTCTCACTGCTGTTGGCTTGATGACAATTGCTTTTTGATTCTCTTCTCCCTGTAGGCTATCTCTCACTGGAGTTTGGTTCCTGCTTGAGGGGCATTCACTAGTACCAAATCTGTCCCTCAACTTGCTCCATTCATTTCTCCGTGCTCAAGTAACTGAAGTAGAGAGATATTCCCAATTTGGATATCGCTGGGTTGTACCACGGGATATTTGTGATGGGCACCTTTAATAATAATCTTGTGGGGCTGCAGATCATACTAGTCATTCTGACACAAGGGAAAAATAAAAGGTGTAGTTTACTACTTATAAAAGTATGTGTGCATATATATCTACATAACACATTTAAGTGTATATCATAATGATATAGTTATAACTTGATTATAATAAGGAATTCTAAATGAGGGAATCCTTTTGACACTGTACTAAAACCAAATTTCACCAAGTGAATGACATCTGACAAAATATCTTTGTGAATTATCAATGAAATATCACCAAAGAAACCCAAAAAGTTAGACTTGAGCTGATGTGTTCCATCTGAGAAAATATTACGAGGCAACTGTGGCATGACAGAGGGAAGACAAGATTCCTTGAGAAAAAAAAAACCAGCAAAGTTTTGGTGGCACAAACCCATTCACATTGCCAATGTGCAATGAAATACTATCTCAGAATGTGTGAGATCACCTTAAAAATGCATGCAGTAAAATGTTTAGTTTAAGTTGTTTAGGATTTTGTTTGGAGATTATCAATTTTCCCAGTGTGGGGTCAGCTTTCAGCAACTTTTTTCATGCAAACACATGTTGTTAGCAACATAAACATGCTAAGCTGCTTTAGTCAGAAGTTAAACATTTCATTTTTATGGTAATGACTAATATGCCTAAAGTATTTTTAAAAAAATCCAAAACAAAACAAAAACCCAAACAAAAACTTCACTCCAACTGCAAAATGTATTTTGGAATTTCATTAAAAATATTACATTTCAGAAATAAATCAAAATAGGAGGTTGAATGTGTCCTTTATTATTCATAGCTTGGTTTCTTAAAGAAATATTACGGACTTATGCAGCCTTGCAGAATTATGTTTTATGAGCTGTGAAAGCTCCAGCATTCTCTTGAAGAATGATAAAATATCAGTCACCTAACAATTTTTAACTCCCCATCCATATTTCTAAGATCTTTCCCACTTTTTTAACCTTATTAAAACCAGGCTCCTTTACACGGTAAATTCTGAGTTTTTCTTCAAATAATCCCCTTTATTTTAGTAACTAATATTTTAATAACTACATGAGTTTCTTGCCCTTTTCTTTTCTTTTCTTTTTTTTTTAAGTTACAGTTTTAAATTACTTGTGGGTTCATAGATCTGCTCCTGTGGTCCTTAAGAAAACTCAGAACCTGTGTAGCATGAAACCACAATACCATCCCAGGAAACTAGCATAGTATTATAGCTTCCTCTCAATGTTTTAATATAGTTATCAGGATAAAAATATGTGCATTTGTTGTTCTGCTTAAACATCACAAGACCAAAAGAGTTAGCTTCCCTACTGAGACCTTGCATGAGAAACACCTTAAAGTAAAAGTCTGCGATGGTTATCGTCTTTGTCTCCATTTATTAATTTTGCAAACCAATGTTCTGGAGATGGCCTCAAATCTAGGTTCATGACAGGAATTGCTCTGTTATGGGAGTGTAGTGTGGGCTGAACTCTTTATGACTGTGGACTATTATCAGGTTTGGCAGGACTCTACAGGAGTAACAACATCTCTTCAAATAAGGCCTGTGATTCAAATAGCAAAGCTATTACGCAGGTCAGAAGTGAAATGCATTAGGCAGACTATGTGAGAAACTCTGTAAAGAACAGAAAAGGCTTTTGCAAGATGACATATGGTAGAGGCAGTGCACATATCTGAAACAGCAGAAATGGGGAAGGTTGAAATCAGAATGTGAGACACGGTCACAGAGCTGGGTGAAGGTCACAGGCCTGCAGTAATGAAATGTTGCAGGCCCTGAATGAGCTGCCTGGGTAGCTCTATCTGACAGCAGCTTTGACTACATAATAACATAAGCCATTGCAAAAAAACATATTTACCCTAAAAATGTCAAAGAGAAAACCTGAAAATGTTAAGTCTCATAGTCAATGATGACTGTTGAGCCAAGACACAAATTCTACTTATAGAACATACAGCAATAACTAATTAATAGGCAGACCAAAATAAATCAAAAAAAAAAGATATATTCAAAACAAAGCTATCAGCAAATACATTAAAATAAATTTATAATATATTCCCTTTCATTTCTCTAGTGAGTTTCTCTTCTCCACCTAGACCATCTCTGATACATGCACACAGTGAAGCAACTGTATACCTCAGTCAGAAGCTTAAAGCACTTTCCAGAATACTTAGTCATTTCAGTACAAAAGTAGCCAGAGAGATACTCAGTCAAACCTCTCCAGTCAACCACCCACTTACACAGTAAGACATCCCAGGTCCCAAATAACAAAACTAGTATTTTTCAGTATCTGAAATCATCAGATTATGGTCTCACCATGGTCTAACACAGTTTAAACAGTGTTGTGGGGGAACAGGGATGGAGGGGACACAACACACATGACACAACTGAAAAAAACACAAGCACTCAAGCAAAAAGTTCCAGCTGGCTTCTAATAACAGAACCGAGTTCAAAGGGTATATAATTCCCTGGCTGAGCTGTCCTGAATAGAACTCTAAAATCTCTGTGATAAGATTACGTTTCCTGACAAAAAGAAAAACTCCTTTAGATACACCCTGAAGATGAAAGTTGAAAAAATCTGCTCTATGTATTGATAATATTTTTAAAAATGCTTTGCAAGAAGAGCTGAGGCATTCAATGTAATTTACAAATTAATTCACCCCCTTTTAAAGAAGAAACTGAAATTAAAGATTGGCAGGGTAGAAAAAAAATATCAACGAAAGAAGGAAATCTGCAAGTCATCATTGCACAAGTGACTCACAGATTATCCTTCCATCTCCTGACTCTTTTCCATGAAATGTGGCAGGAGAAACATTACAAAGTAAAAGAGCAGAGGGCTGAGCATGGGGCATGTCAGACAGCTGAAATTAACTACAGGGTCAGCAGTATTTCCAGGCTGACATGCCAAAGTGCAATTTCCTTTTCCAAATTGGTGGTTAAGTGGGCCAGAAGAAACTCCACAGTAACTGGAAGATGCAAAGGAGGCAACGGAATGGAGAATAGCAAAAAACTTATTTATGAATGATACATCAAAGCAAAAGCGTGCAGGGTGACGCAGAGGACAGATTTTTTTGCCTACAAAGAAACTTTTCTAGACCTTAGCAAGTACAGTTACTACAGAGTAGAGAAGAAAGAGGACAGACTCATGTTGGTTATACCTGTTACCAGATAGAAAGAGGTGGCACCTGGGGCAACAGCTGCAAAGTATTAACTCACTATGTTTTCAGGTGAAGTAAAACAAAAGGTGCAAGGTAGAAACAAGAGGGACAGGTAAAGTCACAGAAAAGCTGGTAATTTGAGACAGAAAAGAATCCACCTGGACTTTGAGCAGTAGAGGTCAGAGAAGGAGAAAGTAGCAATAAGGCAAGATGGACAGTTAATGTTTTCCTTCCTGAATTGTGACTGTACGGCTAAGTGCACACAGAGGCAGCAGGTCTGCTCTTGTTGATTTCTTTCAAGCTGCATTATAAATCAAGCAGCAACCCCTATTACTATCTCTCTGAATTAGCATTCCCTCAGGGAATTTAAATTTCTTCTGCATATTGAAGTCATTTGCCCATTGCTTGCTCTCCAACAAGTTACTGGGTTGAGCATTTTGCAACTTTAAGTATTTTGACAGTGCAGAAGCATTTAATTTTATGCTGTCCTTACCCTAGAGATTAAACTTCTCACTAGCCTGCAGCACATTGGCCGACAACTCATCAGGACAGCAAGGCAAAAATGGGTCAAAAAGTCCAGGTAGAAAGAATGTTGCAGTTCACTGTATTACACGAATGCAGCCTGGAAGGGTCACTTTCCACTTTATCAGAGCATTCTATTAGAGCACAGAGACACAAAACTGTAGCTTTCATAAGAATTTTGGTTGAAGTTTTAGATTTCATCTCACCAAACCATACTTCACATTTAGTTTATCAGTAAACAGGGGAAAAGAACAGGGCTGTGTACCTTCTAAGAATTAAATCTGTTTATATTCCCGGTGAGAGAAAGGAAGACAAGAAAGGTATACCCAGATCTTTGGGGAGGCAAATCAAAGAATGCTTGGATCTTAAAGAATGAGACCTTCAAAGTCCATGTATGGATTTTAGTAGAAAGAATCTACCTTAGCCCTGCAAGGAAAACAGCATGGGATTTATAAGTGGATTCCAGCAGAGCAGAGCTAGGCAGGCAGAAACAGAAATCACATGCCTGTATCTTATCAAGAGGAAGCTAATGTTGCACACCAAAAAAGTGGGTTTTAACAATATTATTTACAGGTCATTTGTGCATGCTGCCCCTTACCTACGTCATCAATGATCACTGATGATTTGGGGCAATTAGATGTGCTTCCACTCCCTGGCTGATGAGACCCTTAGAGCCCCATTAATTTTAGGTGAGAACTGGATTAGCAGTGTTTGCTACATGATTTAGGAAGTCAGTATTTCTTCACATCTCTCCTACATGGGGAACTTGCTACATTTTTATAACAGGGGTTTCAAACATCTGATTCAAGAGGCCTCCCTTATAAGACAACAGCATAAACCCACTGATTTTTCTGAAAGCAGCAAATTCTCCCTAATGGTGATTCCCCCACAACTGAAGCTGTCCAACAGAAAAATGTTCTGTCTGTGCTCTAACTCTTTTTCATTTATTTTATTTAGTTAGCCAAGCTTCAATATTGCCATTACCTAATTGAAAACACTTTGTTTGAAAATTCTGGAAAGTATAGTTTACCTGAAGTTGTAGAGTAAGTTAGTTAGACTATTGATTTCTATGTTTCTCACCTCTTGCACTGGAATACATTTCTTCCTACAGGGCAAAATACATTTTCCCATCTATTTCTTGAATACTGTAATTCTCAAATGGAAGCCACACACCACTGATAAACAGCCTATCAAAACTGTCACAGAAAAGAATTCTGCCACTTTGTTTTGTAGGCTCAAGTCAATGTAACAGTATAAGCCACTTATCCGTTAATCTTCTTTTCATTGTAGCAGAACACTCCAACATATTATCCTGAATTTCCTTTAGCAGGTGTTCAGTAGCAGCAGGCTCCCATTAAACCAGGCTGCCTTTTCTTCATGCTGTAACTGTACTCACACCAAGGACAAGATGGGAGCGCATCTGTGTTTCAATCCTGAATGACCTCCCAGAGCAGGAGTGCTACCAATTACATGTTACCACTATGAGCACTCCCACTAGGAAAACACGCTAGAATTTTGTACGTCATCTAATTTTGTTTCATAGTGGCAGCTAATATCTGTTATTTGCCTGCAGAGCTGGAAGCATGAAAGACTACTGTCCTATGACATTTCCCATTTTTATCTTCTGTAGCATACCTCATTTTCAACCATCCAGTGCAGCTCTAGAATGCAGTTCAAGAGCTCATCAGGTTGAGGTAGTTGAGATAGAAAAAATAATTAGAAAGAGAATGGCTGGTGATAGTTTAACAACAAAACTGAAAATCCGCTAGTTTAAAAACTACTTTCTGTGACTATGTCTAAATGAGAAAGTTTTCTAACACAACAAAGAGGATCAGTAGGTCAGAGCAGTTGGTACTCAGACACCTACATCACCATCGTATAAATTCCACTGTTACTTCAGATTAAATTTAATCTGTTTTCTGGGACCAAAACATTCTCACTATGTACATGGTATAAAGCTTGGTAGTAGATTGATCCTTGGTTCAAACACACATGCTCCCTTCAGGATTTGAAGTCCTCTGCATATGTACCCAGATCACAGCTTTTGGTTGCAGTTCTTCTTAGAAAATCTATCTAACATGAACCAAAACCACAGAAAAGAATTGTACCAAGAGGCAGTTAAATGGGGACAATCACAGGATTCGTTTCAAAACCACACTACTTCTCTGTATCAAAATGCTAACATAGAGCCATCTTTTATTTTGGCTGTAATAAGATAATTAAAAATTAACTATTTGTTAATTATAATAGGACTAAAAAAAAAAGTTGAATAAAGGGAGTGTGGATTGGATATGGAACATAGAAAGATGTAGAGCTATGGAAAGAGGGCCTTAACACCCAAGAACTGTGACAAACTACATGAATTTATTCATATCACATGGGAAACCTAGGGCACATCACTTAATTGTAAGGTATGGTTCACTTACTTTGTCTGTCAGAGTGTAGAAAGGGAACTCAAGACTTTTTTGTCCCATTTTTTCAGCTGAAAAAGTACTATCTGAGGAGATGGGTAGAAAATTTCACAAATATATGTCCTGCATGATTTTATAATCAAAGGGATACTCCTATGGCCTGAAAATCTACCCAGCTGTTCTAGTCCCCTGAATATGTTAATGGGAATACAGTATTCTCAGTCTGGGATCCAACAGTTTTCAACCCTGTTGGTTTTCCAAATTGTTCATTTTTTTTCAGTCCAACAAAGCTGTAATATTTGCTAAGGGCATTCAGCCCTGATGGGCTAAGACACTGTGGTATGCAAGAGCTAAATTATTTGGCTGAGGTTTGGAAGTGATTTGTGGTCCTGGGAATTGTTAAATGCTAAAATATTTTTAAAAAGATGTCTGTACAAAAAAAAAAGAGTATCAAAAATGTTCTTGTTTGAAAAAGTCTTTTTACCTTCAGAGATATTATTCTATGTTCATTTTGTTGCTGTAATTATTTATTTTTTGAAATTTCTTTTTTTGAAATAATCAAAGTAACAAAGTGAACATGGAATATTTTTGTTATGAAATGAGGTCAAGTTGTCCATTTCTTCGTATATTAAAATGTTAGTCAAGACTCTTATCAGATTTTATGAATGGACAAGAGATTATGTAGATGGTATTCTCGTACTCTTACACTCAAAAGATTGGTAGTGATTCTGCAGGGAAAATGGGGAAAATGTAATTCAGATAATACAGTGCCTAACACATCCTTCCATAGAAACTAACACTTTGACAGAAAATTAGACAGTTTTAAAATCTTATAAAATTAACTCATACGTAGTAATGTCATTAGAGAAGTTACTGGGAGTGCCAATGCAAATTTCCTTTTGAGTGGGATGATGAGATTAATTCCTTGTGTGGAAACCTTGCATAAAACTTGAGCCCTTCCACTTCTTTAGCTCTAATATGAGTGTTATAAGTGGGGTGGGTGTGATATGTAGGCCTTAGGTTGGCCGTGAACACTGGCTGAGGAGATTCAGGTAGCTACTTCTGTTTGGCTCATCAAATAACCAGCAGAAGCCTGGAAAATATTTTCAATAAAGGCTGAATTTCTCAGATCAACAGTTTTACCATAATCCAGTCTATACACAATACAACAGATCTGAGTCATTCTGTTTATAGGGCACAACCAAATCACTAAGCAAAGGACAACAGAGAAAATGTAATAGCTTGAAAACCATTACTACAGAAACATTACCTTAAAAACTGCACTTAACACTGTAACATGACCTTCCAAGGAGGAGAAGTGAGAGATGAAACATCAGAGTACCAAACTATAAAAGACTATGCTACGCTTTGGTTCCAGCTGAGGTATTCTTATTCTAAGTTTTCTGATCTATCCCAAATGCTAATAAAGAGCTACAGGAGCTTCTAAGTCTTTATATGTTAATTAATCTTTCAGACCTAAATTAAAACTATAAACTGAAATACAGAGATTTACTGATAAATTAAGGCAGAGAAAACAGTTCAAAAGTGAGGTCAGGATGGGCACTGAAAACAGAAACATGTAACAAAGTATGCAAGTCAACAAGGAAGACTACTAATCCAAATCTATAGTTCTGATCTGAACTGATCCAGATCTCTAGCTCAGTATATACTGTCTTTTCAAGTAGAGGATGCAAAGACAGGTATTACTTACTGCGGACATGAGAAAAATTAGACAGAACTATACAACTCCTAACAGCATTTAAATTTACTGAATTTTAATTTTAAAAAGAAACTTAAAGGTATCTTCTGCTACTCCTTCCATACCAAACTTGAGACATTCATTCATCACAAGAGGAGGTGAGAAGATATGCAGTAGAGTTGGATAGCTTTATCAATAATATCTGGAACAATACAAGCTATTATACAAAATGCACTTTTGTGGGAATATGAGTCTCACTCATTACCCCAGAAAGATCACTGCATCCCTTGAGTGTTTGTGTCGTGTGTCGCGCCCCCCCCCCACCCGCCTGCTTTTTTTTGTCTCCCTTCGTCTCCTCACTTTGTGCT
>JANIJG010015915.1:46444-96735 GCA_024611175.1 Megaceryle torquata
GCCATACACCCCCTATGTGCTTCATAAATTCCTTCTTACAAAGTAACTGAAAATTAAAATGTAAAGGAAATCTGACATCCAGATCTCTAGATCCTTGGCACTGAATTTGGTCATTATCTGTTAATCTGGAAAAAATTATTCCTTCTCTATCTGTTAATCTGGAAAAAATTATTCCTTCTCTTATTTGCCCTTTCCAGAGCTGCAGGAAGACTTTAAAAAAAAAAAAAAAAAAAAAAAAGAAGAAGAAAAAAAAAAGGCAAAAAAACCCCAAACTCTAGGAAAGACAAGATTCAAAGTCATATGACCAACAGCCAACACATTCCAGACATGGGAAACACACATACAGTGTAGCCAAGATCCTATAAATGTCAAAGAAAATTTGTGGTGTTTTCAGATATATATTTGGGAATAATTTTTATCCTGGTCCCTTCTTGGGGTGTTTATCTGAGAGTGCACCAGGTGCATACCAGCTCTGGGTGAAGTACTTCCAAGTTATTATGCCAAAGTAGCAGCTTGTTACAGCTCTCATTTCACTGCTTTTATTGTTACTCATGGTGATAGAAGAAAAGTCAGTCAAATAGCACATGTCATTGCTTAGGAGGCTTCTGTACATCTTAAATTCTGCAAGGGTTAGAAGGATATACGTGGAAGGACAAAGACTGTTTACAAGCAGCTGGGATCACAAATTCCCACAGAGATTTCCAATACAGTTAACAGAAACTCTGTTCTTCAGAAAGGAGCTTAAGTTGCCAGGTCATACAGGTGCCAAAGCAGAAACTGAGCCATAAAAATATAAGCTTACCACAAAAATGTCCTCATTTGCTAACTCTCCCAAAGGAGCGTTTGTTACTTTCTGAGAGCCCATGCCTTCTGAGAGCAAGTGAACAGAAATGTTTATTTTTGGACTCTGGAAAGGGCTGTTATTCCATATCCTTCCCTATTTTCCTGTTTCCTGACCAAATATTTTCCTTTCTCCTAAAAGAAATGGTGGAACTTTCTTACTGAACTACAAAGATATTTGAAATTTCTTAGAAAATTTCACAGTTCAGAGCAACAAAATTAGCTATAGAGTCCATGATGTCTACACAAGGTATTGTTCATGCTCCCTTCACATAATTTCTATGTCATGTTTAAGTGAATTTTTCTAACAGTGCAAGACATTCTCTTCTGTCTTCTAACCAGGAGAGCTGGAAAGTCTAACTCCATTTCATGGAAACTTGTATTTCTTCATTTATTTTTCCTTTGTCTCAGCCCCTTCCTGCAGTAATTCTTGTGATTATGACAGTCACATCTATATAAGATACCCAGTTTTGAGTACATAGTCCTTCACAGACAGAGGTGGAACCTGAATATGTGTTTTCCCTCTTCTTCACTCTGGAAACTCCATGCAAACCCCCAGAAACTTTTTCCAGTAAAGCTGTATATTAAGATGGACAAAATTAAAACAAAATTTATGACAAAGGAACATATGGTTCCTACACCCCCCATGTCAAGTTTTGTTTTTGCACCTAAGCAAACTAGGAGAAGATGAGTTCCTGCTCAAATAGCTATATAAACACAACCAGGTACAAAGCTGTATGTTCCACTACTTCAGTGGCATAAGCACACCAATTTCTTGGAAATAACTGCAAGTTACATTTTTTAAAAAAATCTTATTTAATGTTATTCTTACATGTGTGCAAAATGAAACCTTAAAGCTGAGAGAGCATTTAAGATTACCTAGCCCAAGGAACTATTTTATCACATATTTAGAGGGGCAGGCTTTTGATTATGAAATAGTTCATATATGGAGAACTCCAAATATCACAAAAGAGGCGGCAGCCAGGCACTAGCAGTTGAGACATTGGACAAAATGGACTAAATTCCAGAGCATTTTATCCTTTGGCAGCAGAATAATCAGGTTTTCAATATAACATAAGAGGATAAGACAGTCACAGAGCTGTGTTAGCTCTCCACCAAAAAGATTGCTCATAATGACACTGTCTTTAATTGGCTTTTAGTGTGTCTGTTACACCACTGCTTTCTGTTGAATAGAACACAAATTTTTTATGGGTGTGCAATATCCCTTCCATTTCCATCGATAAGAGACAGCGTCTCATTTAATTCATGTGGTATTTGCTGTTGGAACAGCAGCTGGTTTTACCACAAGATACTCTCAACCATTGCCAGAAAGTTCTGACTGGCCACAAGAAGCCAGAAAATGATGATGCTGAGGATCTGGTGTAGTGAAAAACTTGTTTTCATGCCTTCATGTCCCCCACCAGCAGCTATCCTGCATGTATAACTATGTAAGTTACATATGAAAGCAGAAAGCATAGATAGATATGCAAGTAAGGAAATTTCAATATGATTGGAGAGCTCTTAGGAGACAGTGAAATGAAACTGGATTTTTACCAAATTCAGCAAAAATACAAGTATACATATTCAGTAGTTTGATTCTAGATTGTTTTGGGCTAGTATTGCCCCAAATTTAGTAATTTAATTAATTTATATCCTCTGGTGAGCTTACATATGGAAAACCCACTACTATGGCTCACATGTAGCAGGTATATGGTTGCGGATAAAGATTCTCTCTCATAGTTGTGTAAAGATTCTCAACCAGTTCCCCATATAGAATTCTCTGGTCCCTCACTCCTCTGAAAACTCCTCCTTCAATGCTCCATTACAAAAAAAAAAAAAAAAAAAAAATGTAATTCATGGATATGAGATCAATTTCAATGCAACTAAATTAAAGCCAAACGAATCTTTTTTGTACACCATTCTTTCATTGAATGAACATTTATCCAAAGTGAAGACTCAACAATGTGTCCACTTAATACTGTACAAAATATTGATGCTCAATGAATATTTTAATTCTCTGAAACAGAAGTTAAAACTTTAAAATCAAATTAGTTACTTGATTTAGACAGAGGCCTCAGATTTCATCTAAAAAAAAAGTTAGCTAAAAAAAATTATCCATTATTTTGGTTAAAAGTTTTATTTTATTCAGTGTGATTTTTTTTTAGAAAACATTTTCTTCAAAAATTAAGTACTTGCAGAAGTTTGTTTTGAAGTCAAGCTCTGGACATTATAGACAAATTGAAGAACTCCCAGTCAGTGCCATCTTTATTAAAAGGCAGTTTAAGAAAAATGTTTGCATCACTGTTCTATGTATTTGAATAACCAGGTTTCTGAAAATAAGCTTCTAACTCATATTTAAATATTTAGAAAGGCACTGTGGTTTTAAAAAGCACTGATCTCAGTAGCTCCCCATCTGGAATGATGAAAGATGTGGAAGCTTATGTCTCCTCATACTTTCAAATTTCACTTAAGGTCCAGACCTAGATTTTCTTCTAATTATATCTGCTGAATTTTCCATTATCTCAAATTTCACTCTGCATAGAAGTACAGGTGAACATTCAAAAAACAGTTAGTCTTTCCCCCCCTCTGTGGCATAACAGAGCATTACTTCCCAGCTTCAGTGCAGTGGCCAAGAAGTATCATCTGCCATTATTCTTTGCATCACACTCCCCTTTCATGAATGTTCAGAGAGTAAAGGCACAGTCTGAGCATCACTGGTAGCTCTCATTGGACAGAGTAAAACCTGTATGTGGATAACAGAACTTGTGCCCTTAAAAGAAAACTCCTCTCATCAATCAGATGATGCCACTACCTTTCTGTTACGAACTATTTCCTATGTAGGATGCCAACAAGCAACATATATCACCTGTCAGTTTCTGTGGACTCAACTCTTTGTTTGCAGCTAGAAGCTAAATATACTGGGGAGCATGAGCAGAGGAAGGGCTTCAGCTTTGTT
This sequence comes from Megaceryle torquata, assembly GCA_024611175.1. Taxonomy (NCBI): domain Eukaryota; kingdom Metazoa; phylum Chordata; class Aves; order Coraciiformes; family Cerylidae; genus Megaceryle; species Megaceryle torquata. The sequence goes on from JANIJG010015915.1 coordinate 50,241, forward strand.
ACAAAGGAAAGTTTTCTTGCTCATTGGCCATGCCATGTGGAAATGTTCCTTGGAAACAGATCAGAGAGATTCCAGGCATTTCTACACCCTCACAGAGGCTGGGTCTGCTCAGTCTTGCACATGCCTTGGACCACAGGTGGGGAGTGAAGAACACCACGAGCTTGATTTATTATTTCTTACAAAGAAGATGGCACTACAGAGAGCGAGATTAAGAGAATGTTCAGCATAAACAATTTGAGTAGGAATGCAAAATGTGAGGATGATTATCCTGAGATGGAGACTTTCTGAGCCATTTTAGGTGCTTTTAGATTTCAAAATAGCTGAGGAGTGTTAAAGTGTCAATCTGAATCTTTCCTGAGACAGGACTGAAGGAGCTGAGCCTCTGTACACGAGGGATGCCCCGGTAAAATCAGAGAAGGGGAAAACTCAGGGCCTTATCCAGAGCTGAATTTTAAAGAAGGTGTCTATATTTTTCCATTCTTTATTTTTGCACTGAATTTCAATAGCTGTTGCCTTTCTGAAAAAAATCAAAGGAGGATGAGGACAGATGGATCTAAAATAAACACAGATCTCTTACATATTTGTGAAAAGTACACAGATAGCTGAAGGCAAAATCTGTACCTCAATTATTGAAACCTGTAAGTTTTAATTAATACTATCAGAGGATCCATTTTCAAGCAAAGGAAAAACTAGGAGAATTAGAGGATTGTGACTGATACCCAACCACAAATTCACTCAGTAGCAAAGACAGCAAAGACAGCAAACACAACTTTGCACAATGAAGCATCTCAGTGTTCAAACATCAGTATGATGCACTGTCATATCATCCCATAAAAAAAGCAGATGCTAATAAATTTACAGTAAGTATTAAAAGAACTGACTTGGAAAGCTCACAGTGAATGCTTTGGGACAGATTCTCTACCACAAAACTACTCTTCTACCGAGAACAGTATTTAAACAACAAAGCCACCAGCAGATGGAAAATTGCCCTGGCAAAACAGGGGTCTGAGCTGCAGCAAACAGAGTAATATCAGGATGCTGTATATCACGTAATGTGTGAGCCCTTACACCTAACATGGTCAAGTTAGAGCAGCCTGAGGGGAGCTATACTCTCTACCAAGACTGCCACTGAGATTCAGGGATGTATAGAGCATATCACAGTAGCAACCAGCTTGGGAGAAGGATGCAGGAAGCAGGGGCAGAGAGAGGGAGCCTGCAAAGACACACACAGAGGACTGGGCCTGAAGTATGGAGGACAGAGGAGTTCCTTACTAATTTGAGTGCTTGGGCACACCTCTGTGGACTGGGTCCAGCAGCAGCATAAAGTAGAGCACTCAGGACACTGCAGATTGGTTCCATTTTCAACTGCAACTACTCAACCAAACAGTACCATTTCAGATACCTCACATTCTCTGTCATTAGTCTGTTCTCCTTTTTCTCCCTGCCCTGATCTGCTCCAGTTGTCTCTGGAGGAGAGGACAGACTGCATTTTGGCAGAGGCACTACTGCCCCAATGAGGATGTAGGGGACACTCTCCCTTTGACTTCCATAGCCTGGGAAGGAAGTAGGGTACAGAACAGAGAGCAACCCAGACTGTCATCTTCCACTGCTATAATACAGCTGCAGCTTGGAAGGAACAAAACTGCACAAATTACTCATGTTACAGGAGACAGAATAGGAACAGTCATGGGAAACAAATAGAGAGTCAGTGCTTCCTATCATCTCTCCATAATAGTGAAGCTGATCTGAATATCTCAGTACCAAATCATCAGGCCCAGTTCAGTGAATTTATTTTCCATTCACAATCCACTAAAAACATTCCTCTCAAGCCAGCATCAAGTGGCCCACCTCTGGTCAAAAGGGATCTTTCCAGATAGATCTCATTATGTTCAACTAAGCTTCATCAGATCCCAACATAGCTGATTACTGGGGCCAGACTGAGCAGAAAGTCTGTTGCTGCCACTGATACCAGTCAACAGCATTTTTAACAGTAAGAGGAATTTTGCAGGGAAGGACAACATGCAATATCACACAGAATAGCTGACCGGAAGCTGCTCACCCAAATAAAAATGATGGGTGAATTCAAGGACTATTTTCAAACTACCTAGAAACTAGGTTTGAATTCAGATAAGACTTCGTTTGCATGGCCTTCGTGATTTGTTTGCAGTCTGAGAGATTCTGAGAATCCAACACTGAAAAATTTAATCACCTGTTTTCTTGAAGAAGTTCTTCAAGATTTACTATAGAGACCTAACTTGACTTGTTGGAAGAAGGCTTTAAAGTCAAAGCATTTCACAAACTGAAAAAATGTCCAAATTAATTTTTGGAGGAGAACCAGGGGACCGAATGAAAAAAAATCAGGAAAGCAGGGTTAAAACAGAAATAGAGAAATACATGGCCTTTTTCTGTTCTGAACATTTCTTAGATCCGTATGTCCTCTGCTAGCCATCATCCAGATATGTGCCAAACCCAATTCTCACAGACTGTGTACCTCTAGAGGTGGGAATCAGCAGATGATATATCTTTTGAACTAGATAGCAAGGAGAATGGCATAGTATTAAGTTCACAAAATTAGACTTCATTAGTAGGCAAGACCATCTCTAGCTTTACCTGAGTGTGAGGACTGAATCCTCCCAGCAGCTCTCACATGAGTGTTAGTAAGAATGGTCTAAGAGCCACATTTGAAATATGAGCATGGAGTGAAGTTCTGAATATACAGCTCCAAAAAAGGACTTGGCTTTATTTGTCTTGGTAAGCACATCTCACTCCTCTTAATTATTTTTCCCTTCTTCATGTACAACCAGGGAAAATATTTCTGAACCCTGCTATTCAAACATGAAGCAATGCAGAAGGGAATAAAACATCTTAAAATTAACTGGGAAACATACTTATTTTAATAAGATAAATTAATAAGCTTTAGAGGCAGGAAAATCTTGAATCATCATTGTAAAAGCATCTTGGGATTTGAGATTTGTCACAATCACCAATAATAGAAACAATTTTGTTGATTTCTGTGTCTTTATCTTTAGATATTATTTATGGTATTTGTAGACTCTTCAGTATTCAGGAGCTGGACCTTCTTTCCATTTTATCCTTGGCCTCACTTTTCTGTATGTTAAAGCTTTTCACCTATAACAAAACAGATCTTAGGACACTTTCTTTTCCTTCTCATCTCCCCCCCCTCTTTACAGATCAAATCCTGTCTCTACTAAAAACATGAAATAAATCTCAATAATGTCAGTAGGATCAGCCACAGACTCCATGAAATAAACTTCAGTGGTCTGAAGAAACTGCTGACAGTTCCTTATTGGAAAGCCAAAAAAGACATGCACAAGACAAACGAGCTAGTAAATCACTATTAGAGTCCCCCAAATGGCTTTGAATCTTTCAATTCAGTCATTATTTTCACTGTATCAGCCAGTGGTACCTCCAGCTGAATGAGATGGGAATAGGTCACTTACAAATGGAGTCTATCCAAAATAAAAAAATTAAGTACTGCAAGAATTGTTAGTGAATTAGTACTAGAATTTGGCTATGTTTGAAGCATTTTGTGGTTGAATGTAGGAACCACATTTCAATAGCAGCAGGAGGCTTTCTGTCAGATCTCCGTCTCTCCTAACAAGCCAAATATATTCACAGAGTGTGTTGGCCTGGTACCCCAACTAAATTTTAACCTAGGGAACTATTTCTTAACCATATGAAATAACCAGTGTGTCCTCAAATTATCCTGTAAGTGTGGGTACTTTAAAACAATTGCTCTAATTCACTACATAGATGACTTCACATGGATTTGTGTTTGACAAACACAAAACCCCAACTTTTGCAAAGCATGGTTAAGATAAGAACTTTGTTGGGTGAAATGGGAATGTATGCCTGTGTCCTGGTTTGAACCTTTACAGCCTGTCACACTGCATTGTCTTGGATTACACTGACTGGGAACTGGAGCTGGGGAAAGACGGGGGGCCATGGGGGAAGAGGGAAGTGGAGAAATATTAAAAAAAAAAAATTAAAAGTATTCAGATCTCTTTTGGCCTGAATAAAAATGATTACATGATGTCTTGCTGCCTCCCCACTGCACCTTACACCAGCCTAGGATGAAAAGCATCTGCAGTGCTGTGATTACAGAATTTGTCGACCACTCACTTGGGGCACTGACAAGGAGCAGAAATGTGGAAAAGATGGAGAAAGAAAAAAGCACTTTATAAATTTCCCAGCTGATATATTGGACTGGCAGGCAAATTGCCTGGAAAGGTTGTGGCAGAACCCTCAGCATGAATACAAATCAGAATGTTTACTTTAAAAGAAGAAAAAAAAAAAACCTCAACAGAAAAGAGAAGTGATGCAGCTGTGTTGTTCTACCCATTAAATTACATTAACACAGATTCAAAAGGTACACGCCAGGCCTTTGCTGGCACCAAGCTATTTTACTCATTAATCTTCTTAATACAGGCAATGTACTTCAGCATTAAAGAATATGTTGTGGGTTCTGTGATTCCTTGACTTATTTTTTCCAGTTCCATACTGCTCTTTAGCTGATCACTACACACACACCCCCATATGTAAGCACTTTACTCCAAACCTTTGATGAGTGCAGAAGGTGTCAATTTGGTTAAAAAAAAAAAAAAGCCAAAAAAAAAAAGCCAAAAACCAACCCAAGCAAACACAAAAAAAAAAACAACCCCACACACCAAAATCTTTTACACTAAAATGATGTTCCCAAGCCAGAAAAATGAGAAATCAAGAGGCTGTAAATACCCTAGGTTTCTTTAGGACACAAGATGCAGAATTTACTGTTGGGACAAGATAGGAAAAAGCATACCCCATATATCAAAACCCTGCTATGACAGTAAGCACATATGTTAAACCCAAATTTGTTTGGTTTTTTGGTTTGTTTTTTGGTTGGTTTTTTTTTTTTAATGGAAAAAAAAAAAGAGGGAGTAGGAAGATCAAAACAAAAACACTAGCTCAAACCTACTCTAACCTACATATTTACACACTTTCTCACATAGATGTTCTTATTCCCATCAACCCCAGCAAGCCTCCATCTACACACCTATATACTATCCTCATCACTGCTACTAGCATATATGCACCAACATATACTCACTTTATCACTTGCATATACATATGTGATTCATGGGCTGTCAGTTTAACTATCACTATGCTTTAGCCACAATACAATGATATTCCAACAGCTAGAAGACAAGAAAAATGTTCATTGAATCTCACAGCAATAGAGTGAAGTCTAGCAAATTAACTGTGGTTACCTATGTGTTAGAGGACTTAGGCAGCAGTCAGAAAATACCACACCAGATTTGTTCATCTCATGTGACCAAAGCTTGATGAATTCAAGGATACTGACAAGAAATCACATCCTTCCTCTTCTGCATTAACAGCAAACTTTTCTCGTTGTCATTGAAGAGTGAACCAGTCCAAAAAATCACATATAGAGAAGACTCAAGGCACTGAGTTCTCTTAATCAATATCAGTCTTATTACAGATGGTCAAAAGTTTCCATCAGATCCAACCTTGCTTCAACCAACATAGTAAGGGCAGTACTAACGAGGCTCTCCAAAAGTGTAAAAATAGTTCAAGCAAAAAATGCCCCCAGATCTGAACTTCAGTGTAATCAGTGGGAGTCTGGCTATGGAAAGTTTGACTGTTGAACTACACAGAAAATGTGTATTTTGTTAATCTAAAGTCAGTATGTTGTTTGGTTTTTCTTTAAATTCACTAGTAGGAGATTTACAAGCAAAATGACACCAACAGAGAAAAACACTGTATTGAGAAAGTATGATGCTTAGGAGAAGAACAGTCAAGCATTACAATTGTTGGTATTATGTCATCTTTGTAGACTATAGATCAAGCAGAGCAAAGAGTTATCATCCTGAGCTATTTGTGTTTCATGTAAGAATGCCTTAATGATTCAATTAGCATTGATTCTTCAGCTGCAACAATATTTTCTGACTGATCTAGTAATTTAGCTCTCACTGTTGATTGATACAATTCCTATGAGTAATAAAGCAGTTTGAAAGAAATTTATTTAATAATTCACAAATCGCTTTAAAGAAGACTTTTATTGCTTCTGCCACTAGTACTCCCTAAGATTTCAAAAAGTGAGATATTCCTTTTAACAGTTTGGCATTTCTAATGGTGAGTCTTTCTTTTAAGAAGCCTTTTTTCCCCACCTGGAGTGGCTGTGATCACTCTGTCTTACACTATTTATCTGCCTTTAGGTGGAGAAGACTGAGATGAGGATGAGCAATCTGAAGATTAACGTGCATTGCATATAACGTGCACAGATCACATAGAAACCATGCAGTCAACTTCTATAAAGTCAATACATAAAATCTAGTTTTGAATCTCAGCCAGAAATCTCATTAGCTATAAGGAATTAATATTAAGTGTAATTGGATACTGGAGCAGATCAACAGAGAAAGTTAAAACAGAGTTCTCACAGAGAGAAATACTCAACCTGTACGATGAAGGGAAAATTCTTCTAGTATAGAAATACAAAGAAGTATATAGAAATACATATAAGTATATAAATGAATTCTAACATCCTCCTAAGTGATTTGGGAAAAAAAGACCTGCTTCAGAACTTCTACAGCCTAGACTTAAACCATAACAGCTTCATGGTCTTCATCATGCTTCCTGCTGCAGTAGCAAAAAAAAAAAAAAAAAAATTATATATATATATACACACACACAAGGAAAACTCCATCAGGCTTTCAAAATAGTATCCTCCCCACAATTTGCATTTGTCCATGCTCTACAGCACCTCGTAAATTTCCATGCTGATAAGTAGATCCTGTCCAAATGAAATGCTCTTTTAGGGGGTTTGTATGTGTCTCTTTGTGCATGTATTTATACATACTTCTTATTTCATGATGGCTCCCTAAGCAAAATCCCTCATTCTGCTTTATTAATTGGCTAGTAGTTCCTGGGGAAAGCGGACAGTTCTGGAACACATAGACTTTTCTTTAAGTCATATTGTTTGACATTTATTTTAAACTCAGTGGGGAACAATCCAGCTGAAAAGACAATGTGAGAAAAAAACATTTAGCAAACACACAAAAAAAAAATAATCGGAGAAGCCTACATGAAGCTCTGAGTAAGATTAATCCTCACTGGGATATATCAACTTCCCTGTTAATTTCAGTCTTTCAAGGAGGATGAATAGCTCTATGTTTAAAACACTGTACAGGGAGACTTAAGACATCAGGTCTCTTCCTCGCTCTGATTAAATTCGTTACGTGACCTTGAAGAAAAAAGTTTTAGTTTGGAACAGCATTCAAGTTACTTGCATATGCATCTATCAGCCTTCAACAGTTGACTACTTTGCTATGAGATATTGCTTTCAAAATTTAAAGGTGAAATTCAGAGCCTTAATCTGCCTATGCTTTAATATCCTATCTTGCTCCTGCATGGAACAGAGATAATGACTCTTACCTAGTTGTACTTCACATCCATGTTGTGAAGCTCCATTCATTCATACAATATTTATAAAGCTTTCTGAGATGCCTAATAAAAGATTCTACATAGCTACAAATTATTATTTAATGATGGAAAATTGAAACATAGCATGTAGAATGCAAATGAGTGTGAGATATGGTGGTTTTGCTCTGACAGACTGAGGTTGTCTCCATCCGAGTCTCAACCAGCATGCAAACATGAACGCAACAAAGCTGTTTCTAACCAGTGTGCTACAAAAAGCCTGATATCACAACATTCTCAAGAGCAGCAAAAGTTCTGTCAAACAAGATTGTACAAATGGCAATTATGCTATCAAAACTGAAAACAAAACTGAGTATCCATTGGAGGTTTGTTCGCCCCTCTCCTCTTGTCAGCTAAGGAATTCACACATGCAGTTACAGCCCCCCCCCTTCCTTTTAATTGATATTATTAATCTATCTAGGACATTTAATAAAAACATTTCTAGGGCAGGTGAGCAGGAGTGACACAAAGAATTGGAGAATAAATCATATGAGGACTATTTGAAGGAGTTAGGTCTGTTTAGTTTGAGGAAGAGGAGGCTGAGGGGAGACCTCATCACTCTACAGCTACCTGAAAGAACACTGTAGAGAGGTTGGTGCTGGTCTCTTCTCTCAGGTAGGTAGTGACAGAACCAGAGGGAATGGCTTCAAGCTGAAACAAGGTAGGTTTAGACTGGACACTAGGAAAAAATTCTTCAGAGAAAGAGTGGTGGGATATTGGAATAGGCTGCCCAGGGAGGTGGTTGAATCGCCATCCCTGGATGTGTTTAAGCATCGCTTGGATGTAGTGTTGGGGGATTTGGTCTAGGGGTGAACTTGTGGAGTAGGGTGAATGGTTGGACACGATGATCCCATGGGTCTTTTCCAACCTAGATGATTCTGTGATTCTGTAATTGGCCACTAAGCAGCTGCTTTCACACTTTTTAGAATTAAAGTGCAGAATATAAACATTAAATCTTGTCTACTGTCTTCTCAAGATACTTCTGTTCCTGATAGAGAAATCACCATTTAGCAGTGGACAGCCTTAATTCAGTCTTGCCCTGCTCAACACAGATCCCGTGAACTCGGGATGTCCCAAATTTACTGCTGTTCCTTAACTACAGCTACAAACACTCACTCATTCCAAACATTTTCCCTCCTCTTATGTAATACCTCCACAGGGCAAAACTGCTCTTCACCACTCAGTTTTTTCCCCCTCCTGCATGTCTTTCATACTCGACAGTCATTGCTCCCAAGTTTAGAGGCATCCTCAAACCTTCCTCCATCTCTTCACACGAATCTAGAAAAGAACTGAAAGCACTGGAATACATACTCAGAGATTCATTTTCAGCTCCATTGGACTTGCTGAAGAGCAGGCTGAACTGTCTGCCCTACACTCTCCCTCTATGCTTTCCAAGACAGAAATCCCCATAAATCCTAAAAACCCCACCACCTTTATATCCACAGTGGTAGCATGCACTTCAATGCATCAATCATACCATGTAGGCATGACACTGGTGAGGCAGATCCTCCTTCAGCTCTCACTACTAAAATGTCCCAGGTGGAAACATAACTAGAAGAGCCATTATCTCAGAGAGGTATCAACTGGGACCTTGACAATTTAAGAGACCATGGATTACATGTTTATAGATCCAAAGCCCTTCCAACATAAAAAAAATAGCTTCCACTTTAGAACCGGTGCATGTGATGCTTGCTCCCTCAGAAGCAACAAAAGATGAATATTCACTTCGTTTAAGATGAGCAACTCATGTCTTAATGCTCAACTCAGTTTAAAAAAAGGAAAAATGTTTCAATACCATTATTTTTAATCACATGATCTCATGTAGTATTTTCTCACAAAAAAAAAGTATTTCTATAATATAAAGATAGAAGAGCACTGTATAGAAAAAAATTAAGAGAGAGTATTAGGCCCACAAGTCTGCTTCCAGGGGATCGTCTATTAGTGGAACTGAGGATGTCAGTGATTGGGTTCTTCAAGAATAAGCTCAGTGGCATACTATGTTTATATTGCTTCTTGAGTTATAATACTATCACACCTCTGATAAGAATTACTTTTGTCTTCTCTTGCTGATAAGTTTCAGAAATTCAGGTAGGTTTTCTACCATGTAATCTAGTCAAATCTTTTAAGAAAGAAATGCATAAATTTTTTGCTATATATGATTTATAGATAATGAACATTATATAGGAACGGGAGAACACATTTTCCTTCTCTGCACTGTGACTATGAATCTCAAAACATATGATTTCAGAGAAACAGAATTCCTTTTGTTTTGCTATAGAGTTCTCAAATATCATTTATAATTTACCAGCTCTCTCATGAACTCATCCAACTGTAAAGCCAAGCCATATATTTTCAGAAAGGCAGCAGAATTCTGGAGTACATTAAAATAATGAGGATACTTTGAAATCTGTTCTGAACTCCTCGCTTTTGGATTTCCCTGATTATCTGTAATGTTTCTCACTCAACAAGGCCTGTAGCACCCTGAGGAGGGAACCAGCTTGGTGGCTAGCAGAAAGGGGGGGGGGGGGAGGGGGAGAAGGGGGGAGTAGCAGGAAGATGTGCTAAGAAGTGAAATGTCAGAGTGAGTAAAGAATTAGTAAAAAGGATATCCCTAAGTTAAAATCATTTTAGTAAGATGAGGCAAATACAGCAGAGAGAAATAGACTTTTACATTGAAGACTTTTACTCAGCTGTGTTATAACTTTAAGACTGGTCAACATCATTTTAGTATGTCTCCCTTGCTGCACCGTGTTTATTATTAGCATATGAACTCTCTGGACAATGACTGATTTCTGTATCTATAGAATAGTGAGGATTAATTGTATACCAACAATTCGAAAACAGTAAATTCCTACTAGTGAGAAATGAAGATCTTATGACATGTATGGGAGCTTCAAAATATACAGACCTCCTCCCAGAATGAAAACCAGTACCAAATATAAATTATTTTTATGTCATTGAAAATGTACTTTTCACCAGATTTACACTAAGTTCTTACACTTGACCTACAACTTCAATGTCAAGGGCCATTAATTATCTTTTAACATTACGCTACAGCAAACACAATTTTCTGAAGATTTGCTTGAGTTTAAAAGGATAAACTAAATTATCACAATCATATAAAAAATGTATTAAGCTGTACATATCTTTTCCTTAGATGGCAGCTCCACCAGTCTCACACTGTCTTGCCTGCAAATTAAATATGACCTTTTTGATAGTGCTGATTGTTTTCAGCAGTTTAGTATTGGTGATTCATGGCTGTGGGATACTGACAGGAGGTTTGGAAAATATCAAAACTGATAGCTAACAGATCCTACTAACTGCTTCCATATAAACATTCCTCCCTTACACAGTTTCAGTGGCTTTTCAGATTCAGAGGGCCAGATTTGAATGCCATTCCTTTCTCTGGAGCTACTTGTTAAGTGATTTACTAAACTTGAACAGCTTAGTGCCTTTAAGGTACAAGAAGATAAGTTACCACTGTCCCTACACTCTCTAGGTGCAAGTCAGCAGAGTGCCCTATGCCCTACAGGACAACCAAGGACACTGGGTTGAATTCAAAAGTACAAGGTTTGAAAGGAGAAAGAGAAAAAAAAAAAAAAAGAGTAAAATTTCATTCTCTAAATAAGGCAAACTGTTGTATTTTTATTAAATATAAAAATGTTTAAAGTGAAATAAAGCTTACAATAAAGTATATTAGAGACCCTAATAGTCCTTTTTAAAAGACTCATTACTGCATCCTTTCCATCTCCTTGAGCACAATGTCAAATTGTTCCCTACTGTACATTTATTAACATTTTGTCCAGTCTATATTTAAACCTGTCAACAATAGGGTTCCCACCATTTCTCTGTTCTACAATCTATTCACCTCAGGTCTAAAATTACCCTGTTATAGTTTCCTGTCATTATCTTTCTTTAACCCTCTAGTTTCATCCTAAAAATGTTCTCTTCAGTGTTAGATTTACATCATTCCACCGCGTCTCCACTTGCTCTTTACTACTGCACAAACAAGCTGCCAGAGGTGGCAAGAGGTTGCTCTTGTCACCAACATCTAGTTTAAGGCTGTTAAGTGCCTCATATTAAAAAATATTCTTTTCCACTTCTTATTACTGACATGTAGCTATTTTGCTAGAATTTTTTTGCCTCAAGCTGGGATTATTTTTTTTTTAATCAGTCAAAATAATTGTGCTACTAGCCAATGAGAAAATATTCTTTCCTCTGTATTTAAGAACTCCAGTGACTTCTTTTGAGCAGCCCTATAGCAGGGCAGCTTGAGAACAAAAACTTGAAATATGAATAATCTTCTCTCCTGTTTTTGTTGGCGGTGGTGTTTTTTTCTGCTATACACACTTAATTCAAATATAACTTTTCTTAATCTCTCAAGACAAACTCAATAGTAAAAAACCCTGTATTTCACAGACAGCCCCCTGTTGCTTTCATTAACACTGTGATTACCCTTCTGTGTTCCCACTGCCTGGAGCATTCACTTATGGCCTGTCCTGCAGGGCACTGATTATTCTCAGCTTCCACTGAAATCAATGGAAGCCAAGCACACTACCCACTACACAGGAGGCCCTCAGCCACTGACAGGAGCAGGTACTTACAGATTAGCAACATATCAAAAACATCACAGGAGCAGCCACTTGCTAATATGAAAACTGCCCTTTCAAAAAAGAAAAAAAAAAAAAAAGAAAAAAAAGACCAAACACACAAACCAGGAGGTGTTAGTACTGATGCAAGCAGGGCCTGCTGTATTTAAAGCATGATATTAATATAGCATAATATGGCCAAACTCTTACAGCAGCAAGGAACCTAAGGAAAAAAGTGGAAGAAAGGAAGTGTAATATATAGTATGTGCTTTTCACACTGAATCGGCCCATCCATCATGGGACACAAAGTCTTCCCCGTTCATGCCCTAATAACTACTATGGAAATCAACTGCTATGCACAGGGGGAAGCAGAGAATGAGCAAAGGGGAAGTTTGACAAAAATGCACGTTTCAGCATCGTTATAAAGCAACAGAAGCAATGTGAAGTACCTTGGGACAGAGATCTGTCTCTGTGGCCCATCAAGTCCAATTTAAGGCTTATTTGAGCTAATTTGTTCCTTCCTACAACTATGTCCTTCAGAGTAAAGTGGTATCATGTGACTGTCCAAATATTATCTGATCTTCTACTTGAGTAACTTTTCTACAGCTCCAAAGCTTGAATGATCTATTCACTGAGAGAGACAGGATAGGCTGATGAATTACTAGATCCTCAAAATGAGCAGAGATGAATGAGAGTGAGTAAGACTTGTATACAAACATTCCAGTTTGCAGTTCATCTAAGGAGTATGTGTGAGGTTGGATATAATATGATGATTCCCACCAGTTGGGTAATGAGTGTCAGAGAGAAATGAGACACACTGTCATTCCAAATTAAATACTCAAGGCAAACTGCAATAGAGTTCAAAGGTTGAATGCATCTAACCAGAACAAATAGTATCTGAGTTTCAATAAAAATAACTTATGTCTGCTTTCACCCAGTTTTCCTATGGATAGTAAAATATATGTTCCTCAACTTGTAGAATAGTTCAGGCAAGTGAAGTTTTTTTGCAAAGCATAGTAATGTAATCTTGCTTGTGGAATTTTTGTGGGGGAAGCCAAAAAGACAAAAACCAGGAAAATGACAGGTTATGTGGTCTGCAGATGCTACAGAACACTGAGTATTCTATAGTAAAAACTGTGATACCCCTTTGAGTGTCTTAATATCCTACTGACTCATTAAAAACTGTGGGGACCACATAATATACATGTCTTGGAAATTATTACATTTGTTAATATTTTACTTTTTAAGAACTGCTGGAGAAATGCACAAGAAATACAAATTACAAAAGTAAAATTCAATGCATAAGAATAAATAAGAAACACTGTTGCAGTAACCTAACTTGTAGATGTTTACACCATACTTTGTATTTAAAAAAACCTTCTCATTAACTCATATGTTTCCACTCACAATATCTAACTATGGAAGACAGTAAGAATTCTCAAAAGACGTAAAATAGAAAATTGGCCACTGGTCTTATAAGTCAAATAGAGAATCTCTTTAATGAGTTTCCATTTTGAAGGTATGATAAAATTAACTAGATGTAAAAGGTGTGTAATAAATGAGTGGTCTGGATTCACACCACCTATGAGCAAAAATGCTCTTCATTATCAAGTATGGCCTATAGGATGCCAGGAATACCACCAGTGCATTCACTGGGAAGAATTTTGCATTTCCACTGCATATGAGCTCACATTAACTGCAAAATAGTCCCAGTTATCTTTTGCAGGAGGTGAAATGAACAATATGTGCATACATGGAGATCCAGCCCCTAAGTGGTGCCAAGTCTACGAACTACATTTCGGGAAGTAGATACAATACATATCTCCACACTAGCTTCTGGGTAGTAACTGTGTAGCAACACTAGTTTCTCTCAACCATGTTCACACAGTTATGCCTGAACATCGCTTACAGATGTTCTGCTGCCAGCATGGCTGTGGAATCCCAGAATGGCAAAGAAGCTGCAAAGCCTTCCTGAGAAGCTCAGGGAACACCTGAGCAGTTCACTTGAGTGGAACTCTGTGCTGCTGTGATAAAGTGCTATTGCTAGCTAAACAATTCAGTTTTAAAGCTAGCTCTACTACTTTTGCACAGGCTGCTGTTACACACCTCATTGTTCAGAGATCTATCAGCTATTTAGATTAAAGAAGCTTCTTCTAAGTCTTATAGCTCCCAAGAGTCTTCATAGGGTGTGTATCTGAAAATTATTTCCCACTCAACAATCCAAAGTATGTGTAGAAACAATTATTCTTTTCTTTAAAGCTGCTAGTGATTTGAACCAGGTAGGCCCTTAAGTCTGGAACTAGGCAATTTATCACTTCCCCTCCTGGCTCCCTCTTTTGTGGTCCTTCAGCACTTCACAGAAGCTGAAAGCAAGTGAGATGAATCCTGACATCACTTTTGACTCTCTCTGGAAAGAGATGTGAATACTTCATTGAAAATGTTTTTCCTGTTGCAAAGTTTACATATGCTGTGCTCTTACTTATCCCACAGCAACCTCACATCAACACGTACCTTGGTCACCAGGTGGCTGGAGGTGCTGTAATTCCATCTTTGCAAAGCAGCTCCAAAGCTTGCAGCTTGTTCAGAATGGATTAATCTGTCTGCTCTTGTGTTCAGCAAAGAGCCGTCAGATTTTGCCTCCCCCGAATGCTTTCTGGGGGCTGCTCAGAGTGGTATTTTGACTTGATGGTGATCTCATTGAGTTTTAAAACCTCAACTGGAAAGACTCTGTGTAACATAAGAACCTCTGTACTGACATGACATCATCTGTGTTCCAGGGATTCCACCACCATCTGTTGAAGTGGTGGGTCTATGTACTTTGCCATGACTGATTTCTTGACAGTGGAATTTGCTATTCTGTAGCACCCATTTAATGTTATACTTCTACCCTTTTTTATTAAACAGAAGCCTTCAGCATTTTTTAAATATCAAGAGGATTTTAGAAATTATATTTATTTAATGATTGCTTCTGGCCTTATGTTTATTAATGCTGTGTCTTTCCAAGCCTCCCTTCTGAGCTTGTGAATGTGTAGGAGAGAGCGGGATAGTAGGATGCTGCATTTGGTTTTAATCTGTTTGCATTTTAATGCTACGTTATTTATGAAGTATTACCGAATGTGTACGTTTAAATGAACAATTCCTTATTTAAACAAATATAATAAACCAAGAATGCTTTATAAATGAGAGCACTATTCTAATTCTGCTGGCATCAAAACGATAGTCTAGGCAGGACTGGGTTGGTGTTCTTAAGCATTACTGTATATAAATAACCACAGTTAACACTGGTAGCAGCCCCAGGACTCTGAGGCACAAGTGAGTTTTTCCCATCAAGAGCTAAAAAGCACCTGCACAGAGTGGCTCATTTCAGAGCTACAAGGAGATCTCTGAAAGGGAAATGCAGCTGTTACCCCATCCAGGGACTCTAAGAACTGTTCTCTTTAAGGTATGGAACAAGAAGCAAATCGCCTGGAAAGCCTAAGGGAAAAAGAGGTAGTTGAATTTAAAAGAAAATCAGGGACTTAAAAGGAGGGCATAGAGAGAAATATGCTTGACAAAAGACCATTGCCACCAGGATCGAGTGGACAAGCAAGCACGACCAGAACTGAAAAAGATGGCTTTGTCTTCTCTAAGACCTCAAATTTTGCATGAGGGTACCCAGACCTGTATGGGCCATGGGCAGCACAGCTTCCACCTTGGGGCTGATTTTACAGCGTTGTGGGGAATTGTGAGCGGTTCAGATATTTTGCATAAAAAACCTGTGTTTCCTTCATCTGTTGTTACAGGAAAGGCCTGGAGCTACAAGCATACAGTATTTTTGACCAAAGTCCTGTCAATCTCACAAGTATCTTTTCATTAGAAGAAAATTTATAGTACACTGGGATGTTTTTCAAAAGTACTTATGCTTAAAAGCCTGTCAGGACTTCAGTGCAAAGCAAAAATGAAGGCAGGTGAGTTACTGTACAAGTTAAATAATTTGCAATTATTTAATCCATTTCAGCTAGCCATGATTTAACATGCACTGTCTCACCCATTAAGTGTCACTACAGCAGTAATGCATACATATACTATATATCCATAGAATCATAAATCATAGAATGGCTTGGTCTGGAAGGGACCCTCGAGATCATCTAATCCAACCTCACTGCCATGGGCAGGGATGCCTCTCAACCAGACTAGATTGCTCAAGGCCTCCATGCCTGTATCCATATACAGAATTAGAAATGTTCTGTCATACAGTAAAACGTGTAGAAAAAGGGAGTAGGAGCGAGGACAGACTTCTGAGATACCAGTAAGCCCTACTGAAATGACTCTGCCGCAGCAAACGCATTGCCACAACCACCCCTCTACAGCATTTAGCACTAGGAGTGTATGCACTCATAGGACATACCAGTGAGGAGAACCAGCACCCTGTGCTCAGGCCCAGTGCTGTGCCAGGCATCCTGAAAGAGTTAAGCCTGGCATTGATCTAAAGGGACGCGGCACACACATCTGTTCAGCACTCTGACTAACTGCAGCGTTGGCAGCGCGTGGCGGGATGCCAGCCCCTGCGCTCATGCGCGATGCGCTGCTTTATGCATTGATCTGCTTTTCTTGTGTGGGCTTTAAATACCCAGATAAGCCTGCAAAGCTGCAAGAAGATCACATCGATATATTTACCCCACAGGCTTCCCCTCTCCCTTCCTGTCATTCCATTATGTGTCTACCAGAGGTCTGTTGTGAAACAATCTCCTGAGCCCTGTTGTGCTGTAGGTTTCTTGAACGTTAACTGAATTTCCCTTAGTAACAGAGACATGGTATCTCAGCGGTATTCCCACTCTGTTCTCTGAATAGCTTATCATTTGATAGTGGAGCTATTCAAAATGGAATCTAGCATTTTCGTAGTAAGACTTCACTGCCGAATTATTAATGAATTAGAGTGCAATTTTAAAGGAGCTGCAATTTAGCAAAACAGCTGGGTAACTGATAAATAGAAGGTTGGCACAGTCACTCTGTGGTAAGTTTTGCCTATAACAGTACTACCTCCAATTTCAAGGTCAGGGCTCTCATTCTCAGGCAGCATTTAACTTTAGGAAGAACACCTAGCAAGGCATGAACATAAATTTGTTCACTCTCCCAACTTGTTGTGAGGCAGGCAGATGTTACATTCTCCATTACACAGGGAAAACAACGCCACTGGAGAGACAAAGTCCCCTCTGAAGTCTGCCTCCAGTCAACAGAGATAGGTCCTCAACCAGAGTATCTCTAAAAGCTGAAAGTTTCTTGGCCTAGTAAATTCTGCCTTGAAAAAACTCACACATTTAGTTGTTA
The DNA here is from genome assembly GCA_024611175.1 of Megaceryle torquata. NCBI lineage: Eukaryota > Metazoa > Chordata > Aves > Coraciiformes > Cerylidae > Megaceryle > Megaceryle torquata. The sequence goes on from JANIJG010015915.1 coordinate 67,634, forward strand.
ACATTTATTTTTACTTATTTGTTAATATAATTCCAGAATATGACTCTGGTAAAAGTATGGTGAGAATGGTAAAGGCAAAAAGAAATATTTTAAACTGAAGAGTGCTGGCTTTAGATCCTAACGATTTTTGAATGAAGCATTTGGGTTTGGTTTTTTGGTTGTTTGTTAGTTTTGGTTTGTTTGGATTTTTGTTTGGTTTTGTTTGTTTTTCCAGAAAGACAATGATAAATTGAAATAAAAGCTTTAATTTAATGTCTACACTTTTATCAACAAAGATTGATTCTCTGTGCCAAAAAAGGAGAATGTCTCAATCAAACTCAATCTGGCAGTAAATCTAGATAAGTGGAAAACAACTCATTTTATTTCCACTGGAGATGGAGGTTTAGAAGTTTGCTCCAAGCAAGCATAGACCTTAATGTGGAAAATGAGCACCTGGCCTACTGCTCTAGAAGGAGCATCTTTCTTTACTTTGAAAAACTTGTCCATCTACAGAATGAGTCAATATTTTAAATGCTGCAATATCTCACAGGACAAGACAGGCTTTTCTGCCCATTTCTACTAATTGTTTCTGAAGTGCAGATCAAATAATAACCATAAACGTTTTCAGAAAGATAAATGAAGCTATAATGATTATCTTGATATGAAACTTTTATCTATAGCTTAGGAAGTTTATATAAAAAAAAAAAAAAAAAAGAAAAGCAAAATAAAATTGGCTTCTTTCTTCAGGCAAGCATTCCAGCACCAGATCAGAATTGGAGCAAATTCTACCTCACTGTGAAGTGGGGCAGGATTTGTACGACAGTGAGGAAAGCATTATGAGATGGGGATTATTTCTGACTAAGAGAATCTGGTTGTAGAGAATACAGACAAAACAGAGGCACTGACTTACTCAAATCATGCTAATGTGAGTATACAGGACTGGAAATCGCTGTTTTAAATTTATCGGTACCTATTCTTAAATTATCAAGTAATAAATTGCATTGTTAAGATTATTCTTCTTGATTAGTTCTCCCCTAAAATATAATTGTTTAGGGAATGTGTTTCAGTACAAATCTGTATGGTTTTTGCCCCTTTTTTATTTCTTCCCTCCTTTTTATCAAATTCCAGGAAGTCATTATATAGATAGATATATACATATTTTTTTGACTGGTTTTACTTGTGGATTAATTAGGTTAGAATAAAGGGTAGAACCTTATTCCATCTCCAAAACACTTTGCCTTTTTTTTTTTAATGGAAAATGAAAAAGATTTTACAAAGGAATTTGTGAACTATGCTTACTGATTTTCTTAGGAAAGGGAAACAAATGAGATGCTAACATAGTTGCTTTTAAGCTTATTGTATTTATAAATGTCGGTCCAAATCAATCCTATAAGCCCTGCCATTTGGTACATATGCCATACAGTCCCTACTGACATCCTTGTGATCTACAAATATGATTTTTAGTGTTGTCTTTTCCCTGAAGACCTTTGAAAGGATCCTGCTTGAATTGTTTTCCAATAATGTCACAATACCACATCACTGGGGACATACAGTGAGCACTTCTGTACATCAGCTTCCTCAGTCTGAACTAATTTATACAGCTGTTTCTTGGCCTAGATAATTCTCACTTGAAAAAAACAACAAGTTTAGCTCTTAAGTTTATTTTTACTTATTTGTTAATGTAATTCCAGAATATGACTCTGGTAGAAGTATGGTGAGAATGGTAAAGGCAAAAGGAAATATTTAAAACTGAAGAGTGCTGGCTTTAGATCCTAAGTTACCATAGCAGCAAATTCAATATGCTACCTGTAGACTAGAAAGCAATGGATAAATAAAAGCTGGGAGGGATCATATTAAAAACTAAAGATCTGTTCAGCAGATTCTCTGTACCTTCAAAAACAAGCAGATGTGTGTGTTCTTTTGATTCCTGGCACCCCTAACTCGACAGAATCATGCAGAAGGCCTCCTCAGTCCTCATTTCCTGTGGCAGTATTCTGCAGGCATCCTTTGTGAATTAATTTCTGGTAGGTTTATATAATAATACAGATTCACAGAAGCCATCCTCTCCAATGATGAATGAGTGTTTCTTTTCAGTTTTCCGCAAATGAAAGAGAATGCCTAATCCCAGATGTTATCAGCTCACTAAGAATAACCTAATCTTATGTGAGATCAGGTTGCTCTCTGAATTTAATGCAGACCACTAATGCTTATCTAATGACAGACAAACTGATTTGTGTTTACAAGTCTGGGAGGATACCTCATACATATTTTATATTTTACATTCATGCATATACAGCATCAAAATCTATGTGATAAACTATATATCCAGATTATATTCAGATGTGTCACTGATTTTTTACATACTGATCTATTTTGTTCTAGCATTTTAAATCACTGGAGCCTTGTTAATGTGGCACAAAGCAGCTGGATGGTGAAACACCTAACAAATCACTCTGATGTCACTGTAAATTATGTCATCCACCAGACTAGCTAACCACAGCCGTATCAAGATGTTAGATGCTGCAACCTGGCTATAGCAAATAAAATCAATTTCTGAAGTTCATAAAGTAACAGACTAATAGCAAAGAGCCATTACTGATGCATAGGTCAAATGCAGTTCACTTTGGCTTCAGAACAAAGTTATTCCCGAGCTTCAAAAACCTCCCCAGTCATATGGGGGGATTGTTTCTTGAAGTTTGTTGTTTTAAGAAGTGATTTCCTCATTGTTACTTTGCTGGGTACAAGTGAACAATACCGGGCATAAATAAACCTTCTCAAAGGTTAATAAAGAAAATACTTAAACTGCATGTCTGGGATTCTTCTCTGCTACTAATGTACACGACAACTATCTCTCTATGCAAAATGGAAATCAGGGAAGACATTACCCCGTTCAGTTCTACAACACTGTTAATGAGATGTAGTCTCTGTGGGGCTCTCTTGGTGTTCGTCAATTATGTCACTTTACCTGTCCTTTTGGCTTTTATTTCTCCAGTGACTCCTCAATGCCATTTACAAAATAACAAAGGATGATAGTAATGAAAACTTCCATTTTAATGCAGGTTTTCATTTGAAAAAAATAATCACACAGCAACAGAATATAACTCAGTCTCTAGATACAGAAGGGTGATTAAGAATATGATTAACTTTAAGGCCTGTGCAGCAGCCCTACAAAGAGACTGAAGCAAATGCCTATGTACTTTCTTGAGTAGGTTTTGCAGAAGTTTTAGTCTGTATAATATTTTTCTATATCAGCTAAAATGCAGGAATTATTTTTTCATGAAGCTTTATCTTTTTACTCTGGGAGTGCTTATGGAAGTTCAATTTCCATCAATTCAGAGATCTTATTTCTATATCAGCTAAGACAGTCCATGTCTCAAAGATATTATGATGTTAAATGGACAAGGAAGACAAATGCAAGTGAACTGAGAGCAATAAACCAGTAACAGTAAGTAACCACCACCAGAAAGAGAAGAGGGAGAATGTAAACCAAAGACATAGGTTATGCTTTCAGCAAAAGAGGAGAGTGGAACTGAAGGATGCTAGTGGTGGGTGAGGAAGGTTAATTTGATCTCATGCAAACCTGTTGACTTCAATTAAATTATATTGCAGAGTTTAGGCTTAAATTTTGGCTATTGCTGCCTTGGGAAGATAAATCTCCTGTCTTTAATACTGAACCATGAAGTTGAATGTGAAAATACCTGTTCAAATGCAGTGCTGTGCAATTTCTTAGAAGGATGGTGGAAGTCTGCAGCAAGATTTAACTTCTCTTGACAGCTTCAGCCATTCTTAGGTAAAGTATAATTTATGCAATTTTTCTTGTGGGGAAATTAGTGACTGAAATATTTGAATTTTATTAAATTGTACATCCTGGGTAAACATAGGAGCTTTTGGGACAGGAGAAGAAGAAAAAATAAAAGTAAAAAAACCCCTGTAGCTCACATATAGAGGTCAAGCAATCATCCAAGTGTGAATCTGTTCAGTCATCTGAAAGCATTGATGACTGCCCAGCAGCGCTTGGAAAAGATACAATTGCAACGAATCCTAAATCTCAGTTTGCACAATGATGGCAAATTTGTATAATTAAGAAGAGGCACTATAAAGCCCAAACGGTTGTCAGCTTTGAAAAATCTCACTGTGATCTGCTGAAGGTGGTTTGCTAAAACTAAGTGTCAAAAGATTGGCAGCATGGTCTCGCAGTTTAAAGAGGAAGTTTGGGGACTTGGATGTGCCTGCTTCATTTGAGACCTCGACCAGCACTTCAAATACTATTTAACACCATTTCTTACCTCCAAAGTGGGGACAATAATTTGTAGCCTTTCATAAAGCACTTCCTGATTCTTGACTGAAAGGACCTACAGAAGTGTAAACTATTTACTATTAAGAATCTGTTGTGGAGAATGACAGCGTGACAGCTAACTGTACTGTCTTCCCTTCAAAAACACATCATCTCTTCCAATGGAATTCTTACTTAATCCCAAAGCGTACTTTCATGGTATTAAATTATCATGAAGAAGCCTTCAGTGGCAAATTCTCACCTGTTTATTAATGCCTTCTTCAGTCAACGTGAAGTCTGTAAAGTGTCTGTTTACATAATGACAAAGTCAAAACTGACTAAAGAATTTGGGATTGAGCCAGGTAAGTATCATTTTCCTGTGCATGTGGAGGAAGAAGGAATTGACCCTCCTTAGAGATTACGTTTGTTATTGTGCAATAAAATGGATTTGGTAGATTTTGATTATACTTAGTTAAGAAATACACCTCGGCAGCACACAATATGCATTCCAGCTGTAACTTTACATTCCAAATGTATTTAGGTACATTTTAAAAAAGCTTAAATCATTAACTCAGAAAATTCATTTCATCAAAGAAACGAAACACATGGTTTTATTCCCAAAATCTTCAGCAGCATCTCTAGACAGATTGACTTTAAAAAAAGAGTAATTAGAAAATCAAGAGTAAAAGACCCCTGGAGTCCAAAATGCATTTGGAAAAAGCACATCAATGACAGTGTTTTTATTCTGTTCCAGTTCAGCACTTTTATCTGAAAACTCACATATCTTAACCACAGCCCCCCTAAAGCTGAGGAATGTCTTTTTCTGTCTAAACTACATCTGATAGTTCTCAAAACCTTTCAAAGTCCACTTAAACTCAGAATTTTACCTGCAACATACAATCATTACTCAATTCCCCATCTCTCACTTCAGTGGAGAGATACTTCTAAGCAGTTATAAACACTAAGAATTTCATGATACATTAAATTCTGCCAGTTGATAATGCAACTCTTTCTTGTCCAAGTTCAAATATTCTACAAGTTATGCAGAAATTCCGTGAAGTGAACCTTTGATATTCATGCATTTGGATTTTTAAAAAAGCAAACTATAAATTACCATGAATTCTCTTATGAGACATTCAACATGGCATTAATAAACAGGAAACAGCAGATCTCTACAGATTTTCTTTTATCAACAGAGTTTATTTTAGTTCCCAAATAACAGGTAAAATTCAAACTTTCTTGGAAAATATTCTCTGTCCTTCCATTTCACAAGGAAAGGTAGCAAGCTCATTTTAGTCATAAAACTCAAAGAATGTTCTGTCTGACAGACCTGGGAGTACTGATCGACAAGCAGCTGAATATGAACCAGCAGTGTGCCAAGGTGGCCAACGGTGTCTTGGCCTGTATCAGAGAGTGTGGAAGCAGGACCAGGGAGGTGGGTGTCCCTCTGTACTCAGCATTGGTGAGGCCACACCTTGAGTACTGTGTTCAGTTTTGGACACCTCAATACAAGAAATACATTGAGGTGCTGGAGTGGGTCCAGAGAAGAGCAACTAAGCTGGTGAAGGGCCTGGAGAACAAGTTCTATGAGGAGCAGCTGAGGGAACTGGGGCTATTTAGTCTAAAGATAAGGTCTCCCCTCATCCTCCTTTTTGCTCTCTACAACTGCCTGAAAGGAGGTTCTAGAGACATAGGTGCTGGTCTCTTCTCACAAGGAACTAATGATAGGACAAGAGGGAATGGCCTCAAGCTGCACCAGGGGAGGTTTAAACTGGACATTAGGAAAAAAATTTTCACTGAGAGGATGGCCAGGCATTGGAACAGGCTACCCAGGGAGGTGGTTGAGTCACCATCCCTAGATGTGTTTAAAAGCCATCTAGATGTGGTGCTTGGGGATATGACTTAGTAGTGGACTTGGTAGAGTAGGGGTAATGGTTGGACACTATGATCTTAAAGATCTTTTCCAACCTAGATGATTCTATGATCCATCTGAACATCTCCAACCAAATTCTGCATGTTTACCTTGATAGCACATAGAGAAAAGCCCCATAAAATGTTGCCTAAAAGGGGGCCCTTACTAGGAAATTATCCCTCTGCTTCTTTTGCTTATTTCCATAGATCCTAAATGTTCCCTCAATCCATTGCTTGAATCCAGATCATCACTGTCTCCTGCTCTTTACTTCCCTCCACTGACTGCTTAGTCACTTCCACCACCTTCCAATAGACTATCCCTTCACTCACAAGAAAGTGGGAGAGAAAAAAGAAACTTTTTAATAGGAGAGTAGAAGAGAATGGGGTCTTTGAACAGCTTTAGACTATGCCCTAAGACACAGATTAATTTCATAGAATGATAGAATGGTATGGGCTGGAAAGGGCAAGCATTGAGTCCAATCCCCCTGCCAGAGCAGGATCACCCAGGGCAGGCCACACAGGAGCAAATCCAGACAGTTCTTGACATCCTCCAGAGAAGACTCCGCAACCTCTCTGGGCAGCCTGTTCTAGGCTCTGTCACTCACAGTGAAGAAGTCTCTCTACATGTTGAGCTGGAACTTCCTGTGTTTCCCCCTTGGTAGCATTACCTCTCCTCCTATCACAGGGCACCACTGAGAAGAGACTGGCCCCTTCTACTTGACACCCACCCTGCAGATATTTGTAAACGTTAATAAGATGCCCAATATTTCCTTAGACTGGGATGGCAACCACAGTTAAAATTTCAGGGACATATAAGTTAGTCTTGAGACTTGGTGCTGATTAGCAGAATACAATTTTTTTTCTACCACGCCCTCCCCATTGCTTGTAGCTTTTTCACAGATCCTGTCTTTTATCTTTTCATCTTGAGACACTCGATGGCTCTAAATGTTTCAGGCATCTTTCTATCAATGATCTTCAGCTCAACCCTCATTATGGGACACCAGTTACAATCTTACAGTATTAAGTATAGCTTTACTCTGACATTTTGCAAAGTAGACACCAAAATGTGTGTAATAAACACATTTCAAGACACTTTACTCTTGTGAAAACATTTTCCTCTAATCTCCCTGTGAATACTGTCATGCCTTACTGTGTAACATTTCATTGTAGTCCTAATTCTTCAGTGTCGGGACCTGTTGTTTTATTTGCCTGTAGAGTGCCATAAGCGTCTCTGGCTCCATGTAAAATCTAGAGCTTCATGAAAATACAATGTTCTTACTTTTTCTTAACAGCTTCTTATCTCTCACCTACTAATGCAAAGTCAATTTGAATGCTTATCACAAGTAGACTGACCTTTGCCTCAGGGTTTTGTCTTAAAATAGGCATTCAGTGTTGCAGAGCAAATCAAAAGCATCGCCCTGTCTTCTGCTGGTTTGCTATGTGGCAATGGCTCAGATGTCTCTCTCTGCTATTTCAAGTGGTTAACTGCATTATCCAAAGTAAGCCCTGATTGTCAAAGCTTGAGCCCATATTCTCCCCTGTTTTATCTGAAGGTAATGCAATTTCAGACAACCAATTATGTCATCTGTTGAGAAACAAGAATGACAATGCTCTGTCTAATGCACTGAAAGGATCTGAGCACTAATGTCTTAATACACTGTAACGAACATTAAGAAAATATCTTTTCATCTTGTGAAAGAACAAAGTTTTCATTGCAAAAATGCATCTGTGATAGCACCAGTATAAAGCATTGTATGTTCAGTCCACTCTGATGATGCTTATGGAGCACAAAGTACAGATGATAAAACACAGTAAAGCACTTTTTTTTCCATGTGCTTTTGTTCCCAGATTTTAAGTAAGATGTTCAAGGAAAGCGCGAGGGCAATATTTTCAAGTTACATAACACACTGTCAACCCTTCACAGTTAAAAATAAAAGGATTCAGGCTCTCCTCCATAATTGTAATTTACAATGAAGAGTTGCATAGAAGCATTCTCCTAAAGAATTTCTGTATTTATTCCTCTTTTTAGCACTATGAATCATAAAGGCCCACTGGCTCTCTCTTTAGCAAGTTACATACCCAGTGACTTTAATGGATTAAGAATATAAAAGATAATGCAAATCAATGCATCCTTGTTTTCTGTTTTTATTGCTTAAAGGTAGTTGATGGTAAGTTAAGAAAGCTATTAGTACACCCCTCAAAGCTACTGTTGGAATGCACCTTATGTTCTGTTTCTGCCTAAAACTTTCCTATACCCTTCTCTTAAGTGCTTGCCACAATTTTAAAGAGCTGTGTATTTGCAAGACACATTTCTATCCCAGCTATGGTGAGAGGCTTCAGTATAAAAGAGGCTGAATGGGGCAATGCAGAATTCAGAAAGAAGTGGTAGGAAGCTGCATGTGGCTGACAGGGAAAACTTCTAACAGAAAGGTACTGCCAGGCCTACAGCAATGAGACAGAAGCATCATTTCTTATTTTTCAAGCATCCCATTTTAGAGTGACAAAGAGGCCACAAACCGTGGCTCAGCACAATTGCAATGTGGAATATATTGCTAAAAGCCTACCCGGACAACACTCCTGTCCCTCGACAACACAGTCCAATTTGTAATTGCTGTATTTCTCTGATTTGTAAGGCTTTTATCCCCAAAGGAATGATGAACTACAAGCAGCCACCTGCAACAATGCTAGGACTGGAAAAAGAGTTGTAGCTTGGACTTATTCTAAAGCATCTTCCATCCTGCTGACAGCTTGTTGGACAGATTATGCTATTGAGTGTTTACTATGTCAGCAGGGTAATTATATCCAGAAAAAAGAAAAAAAGCCACACAAATGTTCATACAGTCTCTCCCCAAAAGTGAGTTGTGTGCTAAAATAAAGAATTCTGGCTGTATCAATAATCTCAACTTTAAAAGAAGTTTCTCTTGCAGAGCTCACAGCAATCTATCCTTTCCTCCCTATCTTCCAAAGGTGTCAGTCTTCTTCTATCTTATCGCTAAGAACACAATGCAGCCCAGTGCTGCCAACTTCTTATCCTCAAAGAACATGAGTGACTGAAAGTTTTGCTTTTGTTTCTCTTTTGTTTATGTATTCTTTCCAATAGCACTCTCGCTCTTACTGTTAGGAGACACATTTTTTCCACTATTAGATTTGTCTAAGGCTCCCAGTAACAGCTTCTACAGATACCAAAAAGACTCCAGATGTTCCCAAGCCTCATGTTAAGGGCTTAGGCTGACTTCAGGAGCCCTGAAACTGAAGTAGACACAATAAAAACCATAAACTTAGCTTTTAAGTGTTAAAATTATAAGACTCTTGGAGGTATCTATTGAGTAAAACATGTATTTATCTTAAGATGACCTTAACATTACCAGTGGCCTGAACAACATCAACAAACTCTAAAATTATTACAGAAGATTGCAAGGGCACCCAGTAGCTCCCAATTCTACTGTAATTTTGGGATCAAAAAGGAAAGAAATATCTTTATAAATATTTGATTTAACCATTTAAATTTTTTTATACTAATTAAATTCTTCTGAAATTCCTATTTATTATGACTTCCACATACCCTTACATGAGAGAACAACAGCAACTTCCCAGTGAAATCTAAACTCAGAGTAAAAATCAATTACTGATGGAATGAGATTGTAATGATTGCTATACCACATATCTAAGGAATTTACAACAACTTTGCACTTTCACAGGTTTTATTTAAAAAGTAATCCCCATAAGTAGGTCCCTATCTTGATTTAGGAAATTATTTCATTCACAGGGTTCAACAACGCAGAGCCCACCAAGACCAAGAAGCTGTTTTTACTCCCACTCATGCTAAACATGATACCCTCAATCACAGAATTACAGAATAATAGAATCATTATGCTTGGAAAAGACCTCTAAGGTCATCAAGTCCAACCATCAACCCAATACTACCATGACAACTAAACCATGTCCCAAAGTGCCACTTCTACAAGTTTTTTTTAAACATCCCAGGACTAGTAAATCCACCATGTCCCCAGGCATCCTGTTCCAGTGCTTCACCACTTTTGCAGTAAAGAGATTTTTCCTAACGTCCAATCTAAACCTCACTTGGTGCAACTTTAGCCCACTTGCTCTCATCCTATCGCCAGTTACTTGGGAGAAGAGACCAACACCCATCTCACTACAACCTCCTTTCAGGGAGTTGTAGAGAGCGATAAGGTCTCCCCTTACCCTCCCCTTCTCCAGACTAAACAATCCCAGTTCCCTCAACCACTCTTCATGAAAGATGTCCTTCAGGCTCCTCACCAGCTTTGTTGCCCTTCTCTGGACCCGCTCCAGCACTTCAGTGTCTTTCTTACACTGTGGCACCCAAAACTGAACATAATACTCAACCCACAGCCTCATCAGTGCTGAGTAGAGGGGCACAATCATTTACCTATTCCTGCTGGACACACCATTTTTGACACAGACAAGTATGCCTTAATGAGTGAGTATCAATCAGAAATTTGTCTGTTGCTTTATAGCAAATCTCTTTTGTAAACTTAATCCAAATTAGTAAGCGAAGCTGCTTCTAAGATGCATATAAACATAAATTTATTTCACATATAACATAGTACATCATTTCAACCATGAATTATGAATGGTGTAGAAAACAAAGTAACCCATAAAAATATTAGATCTCACCGGACCAGTCGGTGTATTCTATTCCACTGCCAAAAAAGGGAAGCGAGTTTATCAAGCAGAGCTTTTATGGGCATCCACAGGCTCTCAAAGTGACATGACAGCAAGCATATTTGGGTTTTAGTAGGGCATATTTAGGTATTGTTGGGTAAAATTGGAAAGCATTTCACTTCTACATTACCAAAACCCTCAAAGCAGTATTACTGAACCTAACAGCAACACTTTGAAAACCAAAGACATAAAAATGTAAATAATAAGAAACAAACAAACCCCACCAACCCCCCAAACCGACCAATCCAGATTCAAGAGAAGAAATATCAGTGATCTGCCTGCCAAGAGCAGTGTATCACATGGCATGCTTCCTTCCTAGGTAAGATGTTGAGTATTTGCATATGCTGGAGGAAACTACGCAGGACCCAAGAGACTTTGCTATCACTCACTTCACGAGTACAAGGCAAAAGCCTCCCACTGAGTTCTGAAAGCAGGCCCTGGGAGGCATTTGCCCTCAAGTATTTTTGGAAGGTGCCTGTTGTCCTACATCTGCTTTCATGCTGGCTCTGCTCTGAGCCACCTCACAGTGCTGTGTTTGACCAGCAGCACACCTGCCACAGGCAGCTCAGTTTGCTCTAAGGAAACTTGCTTCATAGTTCCCATACACATTCAAAAAGACACTGACAACATCAGAGACCTTCATGGCATGTTGTTTATTGATCAGTTTGTCTACACTGGCATCAGTCCAAAAGGAATGGCAAACCAGCAGTTATACTTAAATGAGGACTGTTTAGAGTACCCTTTCAGTTCCCATAGAAACTTCTGTGATGAAAATCAAGTTTTGAAATCAGGCTGCTTTTCTGTAGGCAATATTGATATTGATTTAGTTTTGACAAACAAGGTTTAGTAGTTTTGGATTTTTGGAAAACCCAAAGAAAATCAGCTTTTGATTAACAGTTTGAGGGTGTTCTTGAATTTAGGTTTTTTTTAGCTTTCCCTGCAACGCTATCCTAGATGCACTTCCTTACTGCATGCATAGCCTTGATGTGGGTGGGCCTCCTTCAGTGTTGTGGATTAAGAGCTCTCTCCTATCTGCCAAACTCTGCACCCTTTCCCTACAAACTCAGTCCACACTTTCTGTGCTTGATTGTGCGTCATCATTCTTTTCCCTAATTGCTCACAGTTTCAAGTTCTCATCTAGCTGGCCAGACTGTTGGCAAAGATGCTTTTGACTGCGCAGGTGGATACCATCTCTCCCTATCAGGCCTTGATACTTAAGGAGGATCCCATGGTCATAAAAGCAGAATCTGTGTCATTGGAACCAGCTATGCAACCAGTTGTTCACCTGCAGGATCCACCCACTGCTCCTCAAGCTGCATTGAGAAGAACTTCAATAAAAACATTTTCTACTGCAAATGCCAATCACTTCTAATTTGCATAACCTCGCAAAGAAGAGCAGTTAGGCCTGAGTCATATGCCACTGAGTTAAAACCAAGATATGAAAGTTGGAGCAATCCAAAGCTGGTAGCAAAGCTGGCAGCAAAGTTGGCAACGTGTCTTAACATCCAGTGGAGAGAACGGTCTTTGTCTAGCAACTCTCTAGCAAACTTATAGGCCATGCTTCCACAACACCATAAATTTTGAGTGTTCGGTGGAATAAACACACAATAAGAAAGATAGTTCAGAGATTAGATTTCTTAAGTATTAATTTACAAAAGGACAAAAAGCTCTTTCCTAATGCACTAGCTTAGCCTCATTACATTAAATGGTCAAATTTCTGCTTTGGCTTACAACCTCAGCACTAAAATCCCAGGTAGAACTCTAGCATCAGTGACAAAACTACCACTGGACTCTTGCAGAAGGCAGAATGTGAGGCATGAATGTAATCAAGATGTGTTCTAGCATCACAGGCTGGGTGCCTCTGGTTGAGAGAAAAATTCAGAATCAATGAAAGTAAAAACATGTTCAGTAAGTAGAATAAGGGACACAAACAGGTACTAGTGCAACTGCAGTTGTGAACAGAACAAAGATAACAAGCACATCCAGAGCCTGGATAATGACTCAAAAGAGGAGATGAATTTGACAGGAATAGCTCTGTATTTTGCAACACAAACCTGCACCCCAGGAGACAAGTTCCTTCTTCCCTCTCCTTCCACCTTTACAGCATGCAGCAGGTCCCCAGCCATGCTGCGTCATCTCAAGTGAGCAAACATTCAGTTGGTTTATGCCCTTCAAGTGGCCACAAAGCCACCACAGCTCTCTATCAGTGCGACCCAGACAGAAGAGACAGGCTGAGCCTCACTCATCAGCAGGGCGTTGCCATGGCAATCAGCTGTTGCCAGGTAGCCCGCAACTAAGAGAAGACTGAGAATTAGCAAGGCCTAAAAATAAAGATGTCGGGCTTTTTTCCTAGATGTTCATGTGTAGCAGGCAAAATAATAATAGAACTCCCTCAAGATCTCAGCAGTTACGGGGTGTTTATATTCCACAGGCTTTGATCACCTTTTAAAATTAGCACATTTTTCTAAGCAACAAAAACAACCAAAACATGACAGTGGGAAGATTTTCCAAATCAATGAAAACATGAGACTGAAAAGCAGGATAGGAGATAAACTGTTCTGCATATTCAAAGAAACTGACAGATAAAAGACTAAAAACCTTCCAAATCCCTACATCAGAGTCAGAAAGCATGGCAGCTCTGCTGGTTTACATTGTCTATGTAGGAACTGTCCTGTAGTTAAGGGATGAGAAAACAAATGGATTTAATTTCTATACCTAAACATTCCCTATGTATATGGACCCTATAAAATAAGAGAAAACGCAACTCAGACTATTGTACAACCAAACACATCAATGGCTTTGGCATTCTCAGATTGAAGACCTATGATGGGAATACAAGATCTGCCATGTCTAACTGCAGCAGGGTTTATGAAAGCAAGTGTTGCAAAGGCTCCTCACCAAGGAAAGAAAATAAATTATTCAACAGAAGTTAATGAAAGTTGCAACTAAGAAAACAAAGTGGTCTTTACTGCTTCTTTCTGGTCGCTACATGGACACATGACAAAAAACCCAAAACCCAACCACAACTCACCCCAAAGTCACATGGAAAGACAGATCTGCAGCACCTTTCTTCCCAGAAGCAAGTATTTTTAAGGACAGAATGCTGTACAAATCCCTGTAAACTAGCATATCAGAATCAAATCTGATCCTAACCAGCAGAATTTTACAGCTGTTGACTCCAAGATCTCCATGGGTTGTACTACTGGATTTACCAGAACCATTCCTTGGAAGTTTCAAGGGATAAGCCCATGGCAGAAGTATAGGAGGGTTGGGCAAAATTCCCTGTCCATCTGACTCCTTTCACAGGAAAAGCTAGACAAGGAATGAAATCAGAGTCCATTTCCATATACCAAATAAAAAATTCCTTCGGGTTAAATAAAAAAGGAACCGTTTTGGTTTGGGTGTCCGTTCCCCCCCCCCCCCATTTCAAGTAAGCAAAAACTGAAGACATGTTAGTTCTTTTTTTTCCAGAAAGAAGTTTTTTGGTTTGGGTTTTTTGTTTTTTGGGGTTTTTTTTGTAAACTGAAAAGAAAATGTGGCAACATAAACCAAAAAGGAACTATGAAATGGAAAGTGGTTTCAGATGAAAATAATGTAAGCTTTCAATGCTTAAGATGCCAAAATGGTGGTTTTTGAACATTATTGCTTCAAATTAATAATTTGTCAGCAAAATAAGGAAATTCTAAAACAGCTTGATGTTGCAAAACCTGTGTGCTTCAGTAGCAGTAAAATCTGACCAAAATATTCAGTCCTTTTCTACCTCAAGCACCCAGCCCAGAGAATATTTTCCCCCTAAATTCTATGCTGTACATGACCCAGTGTTTAGAAAGACACAGCACATTAGCTGCACTATGTTGAAAATTATTCTTTCATTCTCACTTATTTTTTCCCCATGCTTCAATAAATATCTTCTTCAATGTATATTAGAAATCAACAGCAAGTAGAAAATGTCACAGTGAGCACTTAATAGTGGCATGGTGGATTTGAGAAACAGGAATAGCATCCTTGTGCAGAAGGACCTTTGAAATAGTGATAAAAAGAAGCAATGGATTTACTAAGAATATTCTAAATGTATCTTTTTAGACATGCTACAAAGGTACTAAATAAAAAAAGCCACACTGGAATGGAAAATTACTTTGAAAAATGAATGAGAACAATATGAAGAAAGCTAAAACAATGAGAGGTGAATTTTTTACTAGTGACTGTTTGTTTTCAGAAAGAACTTAAAATTAAAAAGTCTCTTCTAGTTAGAAGAATCATTTTTATCTTCTTCCCTTTGTCCTGGCATCTGTCACCGAATTTTATATATTTTGACTTGCTGAGTATCAGATAAGATTAATTTATACAAACACAGCCAGACACACAGAGCACTTAATATAACTGTATCTTAACTGTGTTGATTTCAGCCTAGAATTTGATTTTTTTTTTTCCAGATGGGCTTCAGCTGCCATACAAACACAAAGCAATTGCAAATACGGCGATAACCTTTAAGGAAGCCACAGACTCAAATACTGAAAAAATATTGCTTGCTTTTTTCCCCCTCTTGTTGCATCCCCTTGGGAAATACAAATATCCACCTAGAGATACAGTGTTTTCTGAAATTGAAAAGAGTTATTTTGAACTTTGAGTTTCTTCATTTTGTTTCTAAAAGATAATTAGGGATTATTTAGCCTGAGCCAAGTTCAGGCATATATGGAGGTGCCAGTTAGCAGTTCCCCTGAAGATGAGCACAAAGTGGCATGACTTCATAAAGACGTTCTGTTCTCTGTGCCACACATGAGACTCCATTTGTCTCCACAAAGTTTAACTGGTTGGAGGGAAGTGCTTCCCCAATGAGACTTCCATGGCAAATCCCTCAACAGCACCCAAAGGGGGATGGGGAGGCCTTGAACACTGCCTTAGGGACACAGAGCCAGGCCCAGCTGTGGCTGCTAGTTAAGCTGGAGCAAGTTCCTCACTTTGTATCACAGAGGCAGTTGGGAGTTTTTAGTGGAAATTAGCTGCAATTCAATGGTTAGAAGGAGGGGGTGGGAGGAGGTGGAAAGGAGAGACAAGCTCCTATTTAAGGTTTTAACATGTACAGTATTAAGGGCCAATAAGGGAACAGCCAACATCACACATTGTCTATGTCGCTCTTTGTGCTGCACTGCTGTTAACCTATGGGAAGTCTTTCTTCTGGCATATTTTAAAGCTTAAAAAACCCCAACCCTAAACCACAGGGAAACAAACAAACAAACAAACCAACCCCTTCAAAAAACATCCAACAACAACAATAACAACAACAACAAAAAAACAGTGGCAGGGGAGTCCTCTTTTGCATAAAAAATAATTTTCTCAAAATTGCAATGTTTTGCAGATGTTCATTATGTTGATACCAACTAAATTTTTGACAGAAAATTGTCAAAGCGTTCCACTTCAGATGTTGAACATAGCAATTAATCTACTCCTTTTCCTATTAAACTATTAATTACAATTGTATATGTAAAAATAATATATATTATACTCAGTGAGACAGTACAATCAAATAGTGGAAATTAAATCAATCACAATATTTGGATACAATTAAAATGGTTGCTATATTTTGAATCTTCATTCAAAAAATGTTGGATGCATATTCCAACTGCAAATTATTTTTGACTCAAATCCTGGAATTTCCCATGGGAAAGAAAACCTGGCATTTTAGACACAAATAACTGTCACACATTTACATGAATCTTACAGGGGATATAGCTGCAGCCCAGGAGCATTAGATAAATTGAATATACTCAAGTAAAAGTGATTATTTACCTCCAGAATATTGGTATTAAAATATCATTTAAAGTCAAGCAATTCTGTATATCTCCCTTCTTCCAGCCTCAAGAAGCATTTTATACTACTTATTTTTTGTAATTATTATCAATTTTTTTTATATCTACTTTTTATTTTACTGTTAAACAATAGCTACCCCTGGAAATACATGAAAAAAGCTGCCATAACATTAAAATATTTCACAGCAAAAGATAAACAAAAGCTTTGTGTTCAGATAAATGAGAGGAGGAGGAAGGGAAAGCATCTGGGTGGAGTCCCACACCAGTAAGCAAGCAAAACACAACAAATATCTCTCAACCCTAAAATTAGCAATTGCACACTGGAGGAACAAGTGCTGATGAGACCTGGAGCCAAAACAGAGCACAGATCTCATTCATGTGCAGCACTAGAAAAAACAATGCACTGGTCCCCTCTCTCAAATTCTAAACAGACCCTTGTTCAGTTTAAGAAAACATCATCTTAAATGCACTGCAAAAGTGTTATGTCATTTGAGGAAATATTTGGTTTGTTCTAAATGTATTGGGATTGTCTCCTCCATCACCTTCTCTGTTTTGAATAAGGAAGTAACACGACCATCTCTTACACCCCTAGTTAAGGAGGAAGGAGAACCTAGTCACTAGAAGGCCAAATCTCTCTAACATGTCACCATTTATCTATGTATAGATGTTATATGAAGTATAGACCAAAGCATCAATTTAAAATAAAACAGGTATTCTGGAATACCTTCCCATGAGGACATATTTATCCCTTTCCTTCACCGGATCCTCTGTGGTTTTGCTCAGTTATAACTAACTCAGTAAATTACAGGATACTCTACTCTTGTCCCTTGACTGGGTAATAATTGCAGAATTTCTGACTCAAAAGTACCCATATGTTTGGGTTGGTTTTGGTTTTTGTTTGGTTTTTTTTTGTTTGGCTTTTTTGTTGTTGTTTTTTTGTTTGTTTGGGGTTTTTTTACATGAAAAAGTATGCATTTCATTACAAACAATTTTTTTGCCATTTAAAACTGTAATTACACGTAAAAGAGTCACCCCCTCCTTCTAACCATTGAATTGCAGCTAATTTCCACTAAAAACTTGCAACTGACTCAAATATGCTTGAAAGATTCACAAATCTCTCCTTTACAAAGCAAACCCATAAAATCAATTCTACCAACATGCACACTAGCTACACAACATTGTTCTAACTAATTGTCTCAGGTGCTGCTTTAAATTTCTTTCTTCTTTCTATCAGTGAAGAAGAAATACATCTATCAAAGTCAGACAGGTTCGTTTTTGGCTTGTATATAAATTCACAGGTTTCCATTGAAGTGCCACTCTAGAAGTTTATGACACCTGTATAACTGCACTGAAACAATGCACTTGTGTAAGTCGCACTGAGTCAAATCTATGCTGTGGGATATTACTGGTGATGATGCACAAGTAGGAAAGAATCAGGCTTGTCTTTCTTTGCTAAGTCTGCAAGGCTGACAGCAAAAATATCAGTATTCTAAATATATTTGATCTGAAGTTATATAGAGAGAAACATGACAACCTATCACATCTTTTTTCTTTTTAAACAAAGTCGTATTTCTGAGAAGATCTGCGATTTAAGGAGTCTTTCAAGTTTTGAGGTCTGAGTCAGTTATGAAAGCAGAAAGTGGGTATAATGAACCTGCAGAGCTCCAGCAGGTATCTTTAGATTCAAGTCAATCATTTTATATGCCCCTTGGAAGGGTGACTTTCCCTCAGAGATATGCAGAACTGAGCAGAACTTTGTCCTTCAGGAGTGATTGCCACCTCCCACCTGCTGGGAAGCTCAAAAATGGGCTAGAAATCAGCCTGTTGATCCATTGCAGTACTTCTGCACCATTTTCCTTCCGAGAATTACTTCACAATAGAGGCCAGGAGACCCACCAGCCTCCAGCCTGCCTCATTCCTCTTTCTCCATCCCACTGCTTCAAGCTAATTTCTTCACAACACCCACAGTGGGCCACCATTTTTTTTTTCTCAAACTGATTCAGGGTGCTACTACATAAGGATGAGTGCATTTTGAAAACCAGAGATACCATTTTGAAAGGCTAAGATCACAAGATAAATAGAAATCTATATTTTCGACTGTTTACTATTAATTATTCTAGACTATCTCATTGAAACAGGCTCATCACCCTCAAACAACAAACTGTTATCCATATGTATTATTGGTAGGACTGGCAGGAAAACATCAAATTTACATATTGGAAGCATTTGAAGTTTTGATTTCTTTTGTTTTTTGATAAGTAGATGAGGGACTCTATCATGTATCTCCCATGCCTTGCGTATATGCTAATTTACACTAATCTGTATCTGTTTCATTTAAATTCTACACAAGATTTTATGTAATTGTCATCAAAACTGAAACATCTTATTTCTTGGGCAGAAAATGAAAGATTTAATCAGCTTTAGTTATGACGGTAAGTGAGGAAGAAACCAACATGAAATGATAAATTAAACTTTGACTCCTGAGCACAGCCTCAAAGATTAAAAAAAAAAAAAGGTAAAATAAAAGGTAGCATGACACATACTTTTACTTCAACTAATGAGAGACACAAAGTTAAAACCAGGGATGTTGATCGGCATCCAAAGAACATGAGGTTCTAGAATATGGATATTTCTGATTCTTTTGAAAGGTCTCTGACATAGCCCAAACTGCTAATTTACAATCTTCAAAGAAAATTTGAATGTGACAAGCAAAACAGAGGCAAATTAACCTAAAAATTATCTTCTCATACTCAAGTCTGAAAATATGCACAATAATTAATATTTATCTTTGGGATGAAGGCCCTTATGTAGAGATGCAAGGACTAAAGCTCTAAGGGAGGAACACAGTGCAATTCCCATGTCCCATGTTGTCTCTATCCCTGTACCCCCCAGTAAAAGGGACCAAGTGGCTCCTGAGGCAGGAGAACTAATAAAATCAGGGTTCCAACAGATATACACTAGATGTCATCTTCCTCATCCACTGTCATGAGAAGCAGCTCCACTCATCTGATGTTTCCTATTGTGCTTCCATTAGATCTTCCACCTTTCCCTAGATACCTGCAATACCAGCTACCCACAAAAAACCTCCCCATATGTGCATTACTTCTCCATACTGTTATCAATGTTCCTTTACCCCAGCCCCTAGCAGCAGTATTCCCCATTTGCTCCAAACCTCATTGAAGTTTCTTGTTTGGGCAAGACACAGCATGAGTTTGTCTGGAGCCTCACATGCTCCTTGGTGATGTACTATTAATGTGCTGGTTGCTTGACTTGTACACTTGCACTGACTGTCCAACTGGCTGATGCCAAACTTAGTAGGTAATGGATGAATTTTCTCTGCCATTCTCTCCGTGGGGCAATTAACAGGTTTCTCTCCCTTAATCAGCCACCTTGTCTGATAATTGTTTTAGGAAATTAACACCTTCGGAATCTCTGTCTACATGCTAATTTTGATTAAAATTTGCCAGTGAATTTGAAACTTATTACCAGAAGACTGACAGAAAGTGCTATCACTTATGCTTTTTTTCTTGAAGAACCTATGCAAAGAAAAACAGTTCAAAGAGCTGTCATTCATGGTGCTATTCTTTATTTCACCACAAAACTCACCTTAGATTCAGCACAACTTCTCTTGTTATGCTACGCTTTTTTTTCTTGACCAAATCAGAGCTTCATACAGTTACAAGAAATAGAATGGTGTTTTGCACAAGGTTATACAATGTGTCACTCACACAAGTGGAATTAAGAGTTTCTATTTCCCTATTCAGTGTCTCGCTTTTCTCCTCCTTCCTTTCTATGCAAAAAATCTTCTATTTGTTTTGTCTGAGCTGAAAAAAATCAACATGCAGACCTGCATTGGTCCTTCTAAGAAGGGGAGAATTTCACCTTCTTTATAGAACAAAGATAACTAACAAGGTGTAGGAAAAGTCAGGACAAATTCCTGAATGATATTTCATTCCAGTCACTAAGGCAGTATGTAAAAGGTGTGGGGGGAAGCTTTTAAAGTGACTGAAATGCTCCTGCAATTTCTTTGATGGAATTTTTTCATCCTAAATGTGATTAAGCATTTTGTTTCTATTAATTGTTACTGTTAAACACTTCAATTAATAATTCAGTATACAATTGATAAATATACAGTCAAGAATGTTGTTAATTTTCTATCAAAACATTCTGCAGTGTATTATAAATACAGTGTTCCATCTTCCAAATCTCTGGCTGTTGAACACAAAGCACTGTCCCTTGTGGTTCAATATACTGCACTTAAGAGTCTTGAATGAAGTCACACAAGGTCATAATATTTCATGACTTTCCTGGCAAAAAGGTCCATGGCCTCATTCTTAAACTGCTGTTGTATATGCATCAAATACCATAGAGATGAATTACAACAGATTAAAATATTCTAAATATTAAACTCTTAATTTCAATATCAGAGATTTGTGTGGTATGTCATTTTAAATAGCTATATGTTTTCTGAAAAAATGTGTTATTTTAGCAGCATTTGTCACAATATTACATGCTTTCATTTCTGTTATTTCAGATACATAACTGTTTTCTGTCTAGTTCTGCTTTCCATCCTTGTTGATTCTCCAGCTGTACCAAGAGGTCTACAATGACCAGTACTGAAGCCAGGATCTTGCAAACTATAACCTATAGGCCAGTAATGATCCCTGTAGACTATGCACAGAGCAGTTTTTGACTCAAGAGTGAAATACTCTTTCTTCAAGAAGCAATGCTTCATCTGTAAAGAACAACAGAAATTTTATAAAATGTAATTCCTGCCACATACAATTGTTAAGATTTGGAAAATTCTTTGCTTAAACATGCAAAATACTTCAGGGTTTTTTTTTTTCCATTTAAAAGGAATTGGAGTGCAAGATCCACCTAGATACTAGGTAGAGAATGCCTCTGATGTGTAGAAAGTGAGAACTAAAAACCCTACCCACATCAAGGACAATAAAGATTCTAATCCTAGATAGTCTAAACTCATCTGAGGACTTGGCCACAGCTGTTCCTTTTTACTGTCTCCTATTGTAACAGTCCTATTTTGTATGAATATGTAATAACAGGGACAGAAAAAGAGAGTCCTCAGTGTTTAAGAGCCTCATGTGGGATTAGACAACCAGGTTGCACCTGCTCACTGCAACAAACAGAGCTGCACTTTTGTTGAACCATTCCTGCTGAAGTCCAGTCCCAGATTCCCAGTAGGAAACAGAGAACCTGAACCCATGTTTCCTGTGTCCCAAATCAGTGTTTCATCCACCAGAACACTGGCTATGGTGGAAGTGCTTTCAGCCAAGAATTCCATCCAAGATTTCAAAATCCCTTCTGGTTTCAGTTTCATCAAAGTGCTAGGTTCCTACAAAAGCTTTCTTTTCAGTGAACTCATATTTTCAGATGGAAACATTTAGCTGAAAAAAAGTCATGACCAGCCCTATTCACAGTTGTTATGCAAACATTTTTAAGGGATTTGCAGATTCTTGTTAAAGAAAAAAAAAATAGGAAAGAAAGAAAGAAAGAAAAAGGCTCAAATATCCAAGCATTTATCAGCACTTTGCTAAGTTTAGGTTTCCTAATGCTCCTTCAGCACTGGCCATATTGGTTCACAAGGTAAGTGGACCAGGAAAGCCTAATAATATTTCAAAGTGACCTTAGGGATGCTCCCATTACTTGCAATGAAGACAATAGTAGAGAATGTATTAAACCTGGTTTTGTGGAAATCTATATATTTACAACATCTATTAGATGAACTCTTCAGTTGTAACCAATATGCAATTTACTCCACTCCCTGAGAAACCATCCAACTCTATATCAAGTCACAGTTGCAAATGCAATAGATTTTGGACTCTATTAGGGCATAAAAACAAAGCAGTTGTGCTGGGCAGAATATTTGAATGGGACACTCCAAGTGTCTGATGTTATGCTATTAGTCTTTCTGTTGCTCTAAAAAGAAATATGGACAACAATTTAACTACTAGAACAGACTGTGAAAATGATGTAAATTTGTCACTGCTTGTACATAACAGTGGAACATTCCTCTGTACTCATAAACCTGAGCTGCTTTCACTTCCCCAAGTTGCTCACCCTCCGCTCAGCTCAGCTTCCACCATTCCCTTCGTACCAGGGCCTGCAGCAAGGACCTTGCACAACAGTGTAACTTGAAACACACATCTGGGGAAAATTCTGTTCTGGAGTTTGCCTGGGGTTATACTGGCTATTTAAGAGAGATGGAGAGAAGCACACAGCAAAATCTCTACAGGATCTTTGCCGAAAGACTCATCTATGACTCAGCACATGGCTTTATCTTATAGAACCCAGTATTGATAAATCAGTAACTGAATGTCTGATCTGACAAACTCTTAGAAGGTGCTGTGCTGTTGCTAACATAGGCACCACTTCACAGCTGAAGGTCTCTAGTAACCTGCTCCAGTTGTAGACGTCCCTGCTCACTGCAGGGGGGATGAGCTAGATGACCTTTAAAGGTCCCTTCCAACTCCAAACATTCTATGATTTCCTGAGAACTTGTAGGCAGTAACGGTACCTCCTCTCCAGCTTTGTTTTGTTAAGCAAGACTAGTGAAACTACTGCAATCAACCTCACAGAACGGTTTGGGTTGGAAGGGCCCTTTAAGATCATCTAATTCCAAACCCCCTGCCATGGGCACGAACACCTCCTGCTAGACCAAGTTCCTCAAAGTCCTATCCCCTATCCTACCTGGCCTTGAACATTTCCAGGGATGGAGCATCCACAACTTCTCTGGGCAGCCTGTTCCAGCATCTCATCATCCTTACAGTGAGGACTTTCTTCCTTATATCTGATGTACATCTACTCTTTCAGTTTAAACCATTACCCCTTCTATCACTACATGACCTTGTAAGAAGTCCCTCCCCATCTTTTTTGTATACCACCTGCAGGTACTGAAAGGCTGTTATAAGACACCCCCAGAGCCTTCTCTTGTTTAGGCTGAAAAATCCCAGCTCTCTCAGCCTGTCTTCACAGGAGAGGTGCTCCAGCCACTTGATCATCTTCTCAGCCCTCCCCTGGACTTGACCAAACAGGTCCACGCCCTTATGTTAGGGGCCCCAGAGTTGAACACACTACTCAAGGTGGGGTCTCAGAGTGGCGTAGACAGGGGAGAATGACCTCTTTTGAACTGCTGGCCATGCTGCTTTTCATGAAGCCCAGGATACAGTTGGCTTTCTGGGCTGTGAGTGCACATTGATGGCTCAATATTGAGCTTCTTGTCAAATCAAGACCCCCTAAATCCTTCTCTGACAGGCTGCTCTTAATCTGCTCATAGCCCAGCCTGTATTTGTGCTTGGGATCGCTGTGACCCATGTGCACTTGGCCACTTGCACTTGGCCTTGTTGAACTTTGTAAGGTTTGCATTGGCCCACCTCTCAAGCCTGTCAAGGTGCCTCTGGATGGCATCCCTTCCCTCCAGTGTGTCAGGCACATCACACAGCTTGGTATCATCAGCAAGCTTGCTAAGGGTGCACCGGACCTCACTGTCCATGTTGCCAACAAAGGTTTTAAACAGCACTGGTCCCAGTACTGACCTCTGAGGAATGCACAACATCCCTATCTTGACCCCTGAGGACATTGATAGATAACAGTCTTCCATCTCTTACTCCTCCTATAATGCCTTCCCCCACTTTCTGTTTCACTCTCATCTAACATTACAGATCAGTCTGTGGAGTACCACATATGTAAGGGTTAACACCTCTTTCAGTCTATTGGAGTTCTGTTGACACAAGTTAACAAAGTCATCTCCTCAGCTAAATTACAGTGGAAATTCACACATCTGGTCAAACTGTAGCTTCTTCCAAAACACGCTCTTCCAGATGATACCAGAAATTTCTTTATGGTAGTCCTTAATGCATGACCTTGCTACAAGGGCTACATGGGCTACAAGACTACATCTGATTTTTACTACTTTAGTCTAATCATCAAGTTGCTCTCTTATCAGATCATCTTTGGTAGTGATAATGCCTCATAACTTTAGTGACCAGCAACTTTCTTCAGCACCTCAGTAATTTTTTTACTTGAAGTCAGTATTGATAAAGAAAATATTTAACAAAACATGTTAGTTTTCAGGCAGTTTCCATCGTGGGAAACAAACACACACAAACAAAATTTCCTCCTCTGGTTGCATGCTAATTTAGAGAACAAACTAAAATCAATCATTTCATAGTTTAATCAAAATTTGTTGTAGAAATCTAGGGTTCTGACTAGCTCTGTGTACCTGTATCGGTATCCGTATGTGTATGTATATCTAGTGAGAAATGTTTGCTTATCATAATCATCATAAAAATAAAAGGTTGTTGCTTTACCCCTTAGTGTAGGAACAGCGCGTCTTTAGTTTCCATCAGCACAAGAGTTTGCTAAACTTTCCACTTAACTCCTGGGCACAATCCCTCAGCCAGTTACTAACTCCTGCCTCACATATGGTTGATGGAGATCATTATATACAAGTCAGAATATGTTATACACTATGAAGTGCAAAGGAAAAGGTATACCTGTTAGTTTCTAAACAGAAGTATGTTTAAGTATAAAATGTAACAGACCTACAAATTCCACATAAAGACAAGAGGACCAAGAAGACAAAGACGACCTGATTGGAAAAACACATTACATAAAAAGTTGTGGATATAATGAGCAATTTCCAGGGTGAAAAGTATCTCTAAGACCAGCAGAGCTCTACAAACTAATCAATTACATTTGAGTCTGACAGGAAGAAAGGATTAATTGATATATCCATCTTGGAATTGCTTTCTGTTTTGTGGGTGTTTTACCACAGAAATAGGACTGCTCCCTAGCTAAATGTCAGACCCCAAAGGAAGATAAAATTTAGATTCCCAGATCAGATTTTTGAGATCTGTTTTCTTCATTGCCTACTCCAAAAAAGAATTCACAAAAGACAAAAACACTGTAAGACTTTGCTGGGTCTCTTAGACACATCCAAGCCTGCTGGCCACAGACTCCTGCTACATCTTTGATTAATGATTCTCTGGCAACCACAAGTGTGAAAACATTCTAATTATGCTTCCTATTTCATCACACCTAGATGAGACATACATGCTCTGTGCATTTCCAGGGCACATCTAAAAGAGCCATGAATGAGATTTAAGGAACTGACCAGTGATGGAAGATATGGGAGTATTCAAGCTGTGAGTATATTTATGCTGAAGATCATTAATTTCTATCTTTGAAAAGGCTTTCCTCACATGACTAGAATGCCATCATCTCAGATTCTATTTCACACTATTCATTCCATCTTAATTCCTAAAGTGATGTCACTTAGCATCACAATATCTGCCCTTTCAGGACCATTCAAACAACAAAAACCTTGCATCCATTCCATTTTGAGGGAAAAAAAAAAAAGAAAAAGAAAAGGACAACTATTTGTTACTCAGAAGATTTACTATAAGAAGTCCAGCATGTTCTAGGCATGGACACCATTCAATAGCAATGGTGGCTATGAACAGAAATAAAGCTAGCAAGAAATGAGTGCTTAGTTCCTCAAAGGCTCCTAAAGTGAGTAGGCACATCTTAGCAAAATTAAGTCAGATTAAGCAGCAGTACAGATGAACAAAGGTCAAATTAGGGACTCAGTGCAAAAGATGTCTATACAGGAAGAAAAGCTGTTTGGCTAGAAGAGTCTCACCCAAGAAAGCAAAACTATGGAAGAAGTATCTATAGATATGTAAAAATATTTGTCCCACAGCAAATGGCAAACACCATGATACACTGTTAGAAGCCATCCAAAACACGCACAAGAAGAAATGTTTCTAGGATTTCTTACCTATGTGTGTCCATAACTGAAAATGACACATTTATCTAAAACCTTTGTTATATTAAAAAAAAAACCACAAACACAATAGGAATAATCCAAAATAAAATTTGAAACTTTGATTTCTAGTCCCTCACTGCCTATATAAAGGAGTTAAACATACAGATAATTGCTGGCACATTGAAAAGACACTTAGATAATAATTTACTCTATATATAGGCTTTGCTGCTACAGAGAACAGTATGAGTTTCAAAGATAGATTCAGTATGCTAATATAGAGGTGGTTTGGAATTTTTTTTTTTTTTTAATTCAATTTTGGGACCACATGATCTTATATGTTCATAAAAAAGCCATGTTAATGAAGAGGAACCAAACTTTAAGAAATAATGCCTTCTGTTGTGGTGCCCCAAAGAAACAAACAGATGTTGAAGACTAGAAGTGAAAGAAAAAGTTATCTACTTCCTCAGAGTTTAGACACCTCATTTTTGCTCCACTGACACTTCTATACAGGTGGTGTCCAAATCATGTCCAGTTCTGTGCATGTCCGAGGCTTCATTGCTCTACATTGCATGATACTCCCATGTTTTTGAACTCACAACCAGATTATGAGCTATGGTATATCCCAGTACCTATGACTGAGTTAGATTGCTATGGTTTATACCATTTAGGACTTCATGATTAGTAGTGCCAAGTGAGAAAATAGCCTTCCAAAATCCAACCTGTAAGTATTTGCTGTGCAGGGGGTGCCTTTGGGCCATTCTTTTTTCCTGCTTGTTCTGATTTTTACCTGACTGCCCCAATTAGACTAAATATGTTTGTAGAGTAAATACAGAAAGAACCTAATCAAAGTAGCATTTCTAGCATCGTCTGTCATGCTGCTCTGAAGACTTACTTGCTAATTATGTTGAACAGCATATGGAAATAAAGTAGCATGAGGCTAAACAAAAAAGTACCATGATTTTACCCAACTCCTTCATAACAATCCATTTTCATATATCTCCAATGATTTCATTCTTTTAAGCTGCCATAAGCAAAAAGGTGATTACAAATGCAACCAGCATGGGCTTTGCTGCCACAGTTTCCTAGCTGCAGCATGGGGATCACTGATGCTTATTAATTAGAGTTTCAAGAAAAGCACACAAAATTCTCATTTCAAGAGTCAATATTATTTTTCTCTGTAGAACCTCCTCTTTATGAAGCTATGATGATGCTCTAAAAGAATGCAGAGACTGGCTTATTGATGCAGGTGCACATGCATGCATGCACACAAAAAGAGACTGTTTTCTTTGGCACTGGTGAAGCTTCAGCTCTGGCTTTATTTTATTTATTATCACTGAGAAATATGCATCTTTGACTTCATCTGACCTTTAAGAGAACTGTCTGCTAATGCTAATAGCACACTGCTCTGTGTGCAGCACACACACACACAAAAGAGACTGGCTGCTAGGTATGCAGAGTACACTCAAGCAACTCTGAAGAGTGACAGTCAAACCACTGGAGGCTTGATGTCCTGTTAAGTACACCAAACAGCTGATTACACAAACCTTTACCAAATCTTTTTGGTCTTTTAACACAGAAAGAAGTCTTTCAAGAGCAGATGGGGGAATGTAAAGTTTCTTCCTTTGCTGTATTTGGTTGGTTTGATTTTATTTTTCCCCAGGGACACTTCTGGTCCCTCTCATGTCTGCTCTCGCTGGAACAGCTACCCTTCCATGAGGCAGGTTTTACACAGACCTGGAACAAGGAAGTGCAATGCATGAAAATTAACAAAAGCAGATTCACTTTATGAGCTTAAAAAACAAAAAATTATGGAAAGATCAGAGTCCTGAATGAGTGATTCCAATTAAAAATCTATGAGACTTTTGACAGTTACTTCAAAGGTAATCTGATCTAGGTTTAGTTCAATGACTTCGTAAAGAACAGAGTTGGTTCTAATTTTATCCAAACTGATTCACCTATTTGTAATGGTTGTCCAATGTGCTAATAACACAGCACTGTGGATCTTATACACACACTGTCACACAAATGTCAGATTTCAAGACCCTGAAGAAGAGGGCTTTTTTTTTTTTTCTGACAAGCTGTCAGAATGACCAAGCATATCTTAATAGCTCCCATTAAGAGGAACATATTGTGGAGATTCTCTAGGGCTAGCAATAGGACAGCAGGCAAGACAGTATGTCTCAAAGGAAAACTTAAAATAGCAGCCAACTCGGAACAAGTAGAGTATACAACAGGTTTTACTGTATGAAAGGTAAAGAAAACATCAGTGAGTGTTAGAACAAAGTAAAGAATTGCAGAATTTATTTTCTGTGAACACACAAACAGAATTATCATAGAATATCATAATACTGATTCTGTGATATGATATAATAGAATTACTATTGATACTATGGCCCATACTACTGAAAGGGCAGCAGCATAAGAATAATTGAAACATCAGCCATTAGAATAGGAGAAAGTCAGGACTGTATTGTCCTATGCCTTTCTTTACATTCCTTAACTTCATTTTCGTTGAATTTTAGTTTGCACAAAAAATGAGAATTCTACAGAATTAAAAAAAAAATCAAGAATATCTGCAGCAACACTCACCACTCCCTACCCCGTGCCCCCCACCCACATCCCCCAACAACAACGTTTCAAA